>QEPC01007237.1:2193271-2232229 GCA_003113815.1 Sphenodon punctatus
GAGGTCTCTCCCATCCCCATATCCCACGGAGGGGGGGTGCTCCTTTCCCCCTCTTCCCCCTCCCTTAGGCTTCTCATGGAGGCTGCTAATGCCTCGCATGCTTGCAGCCTACTCTGCATCTCAGCTCTTGATGGGGGTGGGGGTGCATCACTCACCTCTCCCCTCTCTGTGGGGCATTGCATGGCCGCTGGAGGCTCTGCCTCCAACGTGGTTGCTGGGCGCTTTTTTGCCCGTTGTGCCTCTTTTCCTGCTGCCTTCTTCTTCTGGCGTCCCATCCTGATTAGCAGCAGTGTAACACAGCTGCTGCTTCTCCTTTGGGATTTTTGCTCGAATGAGCAGAGAGTTGCACGGGCGGCAGTTGCTCCTCCTCCCCCTCCTATGCAAAGGGGAGGAGCTGCCCCCGCACCGTCCAATCAGGAGTCCCTGCTGGGAACACCTGATGCCCGGGCCACCAATCAGTGGTGCACGGGCCGAACCGACGGGGTTTCCAACCCCGCGCACATTTTCGCGCCCATTTCCCGTGCGGGGAAGAGCGGGGGCGTGGCACCCCCCCCCCGCCCCCTATGCAGGGAGCAGAGGGCCCCTCTTTTCCAGATGTACTTTAAAGGTGATGTTAGGAAACCACTCGGGAGGAACAGGCTCAGAGAGCAGGCTCTGGTGAATTAGAACATTCCTCATGCAGAGCATCCCTGCTCCTTGATTAATGGCACAGACATAATCCTGTGGCTTATAAGCAGTTCCTATTTCAACTGGCAACAGAACAGCAAGGGGGAAAACAGAAAAAAAGCCTTATTAGTATGGGAAATGGGTGGCTGTGGCTCAGAACCTAGTAATGACTTGTGGCAGGTGAAGCAAAACATGTTTGAAAACAAAGGGTCAAATTAAAGCTTCTAGACACAAAGGGAGAGGTTTTCACACCAACTATAGAACTTCCTAATGACTAGAACAGTTCAGCAGCGGAACAAGCTGCGGAGAGGTGTGGAACTTGTGGAACCTCTTTTCCTAGAGATTTCCAGTAAAAGACTGGACAGGCATCTGTTAGGAATGCTTTAGGTACAGGGCATCCTTAGTTGGAGGACTAGATGACCCATGATATCCCTTCTGATTCTACAGTCCTATGTTTTAGTGTCAGTATGTGCTTTGTGCTGCTCCCCAAGTGTGTTGAGAACAAAGCTAGACCAAACTGGGCACTTTGGCGAGATCCCATCCTTCAGAATGGGAGGAGGGGAATGCCCACGTGGTACCTTCGGCAGGAAACTTACAATTCAATGTTTTAATCACAAAAAAGTATAGAAAGCCAAGCTGCCATGTGCATGGGATGGCAAAGCATTGGGAGCTTCTGAAGGGGTTAATGACACAGGACCAGATCACCCCCCCCCCCCCAAGCAATGTGTAAAGAAACGTGAGCACTTTGTGGAGGGGGGAATGCACACCTTTTCCATGCAGAGAGACCATATCACCTGGATGATGCATGAAACCTTCCCCTCAGCTCCCTCTTTGTTTCTCCTGGCCCTCTCTCAACCAAACTCCAGCTCTCCCCCACCCTTATAGACCTTGCAGTGCAGTCACAGCAACCCTCTGCAATCTGCAAACCAGAATCCTACATCTGGGTAGCATATAGACTGGGGAAAGGATGTGGCCAAATGGGGTCTTGTCCTGCAGGACTCAAATCATGCCTAACCAACATGAGGCCCCACATGGCATGACCCAAGTTATGGTCTTGGCCAATTTTTGCCTTGCCCATAGGGACCAACTGATCCCACTGCACTATGATAGTCTTGGGACCTCAGACCACATGGAGAGATTGGTCTGAGGTCCCAAAAGGGTCTTTTTACAAGGCACAGAGAGGAAGTAATATGATGTAACACACATCTAGTTTTTCTGCTTGGACAAAGCAATGTTTCACATGTGGAGGAAACCCAAAAACAGACTGGATGAGCATGAACTGGCTGGAAGTCGTTATCTAGGAGGTGCTTTTCAAAAGCACCTAAGAATAATCCCAACTTTGGGGGGGCGGGAGGGGGGGAGCCCCCCCCCCGTCCTAAAATAGATTAAGATAGAACAAAGATGCTGAGAGCCAGACAAAAAGGGAGTATAGAATGGAAACAAGGGGCTCAAACAAATACAGTTAATAGGGATTATATTAAATAGGCAGACCAGCATAGAATTCAGGTATTTTGAAGACAATACATATTTCATATGCAATGTTTTTACAGGAAAATGGCTAAGTACAATAGAAATTGCAGCAGGAAATTTCTGTTTTCATTAGACTAGGGGCGAGAGGTTTTAAAAGCAAAACCTGGACATTGAAACAAATTGCACTTTTAGCAATTGAAAGTGATCTGAGGGGAGTTAAAAGACAAATCTTGTGGAAGGAACTTTCAACAACCAAAATTCAGATTTGTATTCATTTATTTATTGGATTTCTAGGCCACCCCCCTCCTGCTATAGCAGCTCAGGGTGGCTCATAACATTATGAACCATAAAATATATAAATAGCAGTAAAACAGAATATAAACAACAATATAAAGTGTACAACATACCCCCCACAGCAGAGCTAAAAAACCCTACCTCTCCTCTCCTCCCCGCCCCCACCCCACCCCACCCCCATCACCCTCACCAAAAGCCTGGCAGAACAGTCAGGTCTTACATCTATTGAAGAGGGAAGTTCTGGGGCCAAGCGGACCTCTGTCAGGAGGGAGTTCCACAGTCTTGGTGCAGCCAATGAGAACAACCTCATCAACATCATCATCATCACCACCCTAGATACTCAGGGAACCTCAAGGAGGGCACCCCCAACCAACCGCAGAGACTGTTCCAGGACCTGGGGGGGGTGAGGTGAGGCGATCTCACAGATAAGCAGGGCCCAGGTGGAATAAGGCTTTATAGGTTAAAAACCAACACCTTGACTCGGGCCTGGAAGACTGTAGGCAGCCAGGGTAGAAATCAGAGAAACGGTGTTATGTGCTCGTGGCATCCCATCCCCGTAAGGAGATGAGCCTCTGCGTTTTGCACCAGCGGCAGTCTCCATACCATCACTAAGGGTAGCCCCACGTAGTGTGTGTTGCAGTAGTCCAGTACTGAGGTGATGAAAGCATGGATGATAGTGGCTAGGTCAGAGTCTAAGATGGATGGCTGAAGCTGTCGTAATAGATGCGATTGGCAAAAAAGCACCCCTTGCCACAGCCACCACCTAGATATCCAGGTGACACTACGGATCCAGGAGCACCCCCAGATTCCAAAACTGAGGGACCAACAGAGGGCAGACCCCCATCAATGATGGGTGCCTCAGCCCCTCCTACCAGCATCACCTCTGTCTTCTCAGGATTCAGTTTCAGATGGCTCACCCTCATCCAGTCCCCAACAGCAACCAGACACCAGGTAAGCACCAAGACTACCAGGCCTGGGTCAGCTGAAAAGTAGATGTAAAGTTGGGTGTCATCAGCATACTGATGACACCACACACCAAACCCTCTGATGACCTCGTCCAAAGGCTGCATTTATTTATTCTAAACATTTCTTGTCCTGCCCCCTCCTAACAAGGCAGCTCAGGGCAGTGTACAATATAAAAGCATAGAATATACAACTTAATAAAGCCAATTGGGTAGGATATAAATGTTTAGAAATAAATAAATAAATTCCTCCCCCACCCAACCGCATCCCATCCCTCCCCCTA
This sequence comes from Sphenodon punctatus, assembly GCA_003113815.1. NCBI lineage: Eukaryota > Metazoa > Chordata > Lepidosauria > Sphenodontia > Sphenodontidae > Sphenodon > Sphenodon punctatus. Next base: position 2,196,948 of record QEPC01007237.1, read on the forward strand.
CCCATCTTTGTCACTAAACGCCTGACAGAACAGTCAAGTTTTACACTGATCCTTGAAGGAGGGAAGGCCCCGGGCCAAACAAACCTCTGCTGGGAGGATGTTCCACAAACACCCTCTCCAATGTGACCCCCCACCGAACACAGGGGACCTCCAAAAGAGTGCTCCCAGATGACCGCAAAGGCTGTTCTAGAACCCAGGGAGTGAGGTGCTCCTGCAGGTAGGTGGAGCCCAGATCATATAGGGCTTTAAAGGTCAATGCCTTGGATCGGGCCCAGTAGGCAACAGGCAGCCAGTGCAGAGAATGGAGCACCGGTATTATGTGCTCTTGGCAGCCCGTTACCATCAGGAGACAGGCCGCTGCATTCTGCACCAGCTTCAGCCTCCAGACCATCACCTAGGGTAGCCCCACATAAAGTGCATTACAGTAATCAAGCCTCAAGGTGATGAAGGCATGGATGATGGTGGCAAGGTCACAGTCTGAGACATAAGGCCGTAACCATTGCACCAGATGTAGTTTGGCAAATGCACCGCATGTCACAGTTGCTACCTGGGCATGCAGGTGGAGCTATAAATTGAGTCCCCCCAGACTACGAATTTGAGGAACCAAGCTGAGGCCCATGCTGTCAGTGATGGGGCCTCCATTCCCTAAGCCCTCCCCACCAGCATCACCTCCATCTTGTCGGGATTCAACCTCAGGCGCTCACCCAGTCCCCCACAGCTGTCAGGCAAGCAACTGAAAATGATAGGTAGAGCCAAGTGTTGTCAGTATATTGACGACAACACATTCCAAACCCTCTCACAACCTCACCCAAAGGCTGCATATACACACTGAACAGAAGGAGGGACAGACTAGAACCCTGTCGGACCCCACATGAGAGATCCCGGGGAGCAGATGTACAGTCACCCAAGATCACATGGTGAATCTTATCAGCCAGAACAAGTGGAACCATTTGAGAACGATTCCTCCCACCCCAGCACAATCCTGCAGACAAGTCACCAACAGCTCATGGTCAATGGTATCAAAAGGAGCTGATGGATCTAACAAGACCAGAAGGGTTGACTGCCCCTGGTCTAAAGCACAGCGCAAGTCGTCGACTAAGGCCACAAGCACAGTCTAAGTGCCATATCCCAAACAAAAGCCAGACTGTGAGGGATCCAGGAACCCGACCCGGTTAAGATGGTCCCAGAGCTACTGGGCCACCACCTGCTCAATAAACTTAACTAAAAAGGGAAGGTTAGACAGAGGCTGGTAGCTGGCAATGGCATCAGCATCAAGTGATGGTTTTTTGAGCAAGGGTCACACCACAGCCTCCTTAAGAGACCCTGCCCTCCTCAAGGGAGGCATGGACCACCCATACCAGCACCAACTGCAATGTCTCCCTGGTGGCCTTAGCCAGCCAGGACGGGCAAGGATCTAATTCACATGTTGTGGCCCTAACAGCCCCCAGGACATCCACCGCATTGGCAGGGGTCACCAACTGAAATTGATCCCACAAAACAGGACAAGTCAGGGCATTCATAACCTCTGGTTCCCCAACTGTATCAGTGAAGTTATGGTGAATTAGAGTTATTTTGTCCATGAAAAAGATCAATGAACCTACCACAGCAGGCCTGGGAAACCTCCACTTCCAGGTAGAGGGCAGTTGGACCGACCAATGCCTTCACCAGGCGAGATTGCGTGGACGCTATAACAGTAACGAAGAAATTCTTCTTTGCAAGCTGTACAGGCACTGTATAGGCTTTCAGACTGGCTCTATGCCACAATCTGTCATCAGCATGATTACGACACCGTCGCTCTGTCTCCCCTCAGGTTTTAACTGCTGCAGGTCTTCCATGAACCACGGGGACCTGCGGCTAGGACATTTGGGAAGCGGATGCCTGGGAGCTGCAAGTTTAATGGCCACCGATAGCTTTTGGAACACCTGGCTAACAAAGTATTTGGGTGGGATCTAGAAAGCTTCCAGATTCTCATAAAGCTGCTGGGAACCACCCGTTCAATAACCTTACCTAAAAAAGGGAAAGTTAGAGACTGGCCAATACCTGCCCAGGGAGTCAATATCCAAAGATGCTTTCTTGAGCAGAGGCCACACCACTGCCTCCTTGAGGCAGCCCAACACTCTGTCCTCCGTAAGGGAGGCAGCATCTCCCAACTGGCCTTAAACAGCCAAGATGGACACGGGTCAAGTTCACAACAGGTAGCTCTAATGGCTCCAAGAACTTCCCCTGCATCAGAGAGTGACACCAACAGAAAACAATCCCATAACACGTGACAAGGTGGGGCTTCCATTACCTCTGGTTCTCTCACTGCAATAAACCTGGCATCGAAGTCATGATGAATTTAAGTCATTTTATCCACAAAAATATTCAAACAAGTCACAGCAAGCACTGGAATATTCCAGTTCCAAGCGGAGGAAGGCTGGACTGACCAGCCCCCTCACCACCCAGAAAAGCTCTGCTGAACACAACTTTGCAGACACTATGCGAGTAGCCAGGAACCTCTTTGCTGCTTGCGCAGCCACAGCACGGGTTCATAAACTAACTCTCCGCTGCAATCGGTTGGCTTCAGTATGAGAACAGCACCATCATTGCTCCAACCACCACCCTTCACCTGCCACAGGTCCTCCATAAAATCAAGGGGATCTGTGATATCAGCATTCAAGGAGCGGACGTCTAGGAGCCATGCAGTTGATGCCCTCCATCAGCAAGGTGTTCCAAAGAGCCATGAGGTCATTGAGCAAATGTTCCCTGAGTATCCTGGGGCAAACCAAATGAACTCATTCTGCACCTTTTGGGGGACAAACATGCACCAGGAGACCAGCCTGAAGGAGATAATTGTTCGTTCATGACAAGGGCACAACTGACACCTCCCCCACCAATGGATCCCCTGCCTCAAGGTCTGTGCAAAGTATCAGGTCAAGGGTATGCCCCCCATCATGTGTCAGGCCAACATGTGTGAAGGCTCTCTTTGCTGCAGTCATTGCATCTGCTAAGTCACGTCCAGCTGAGTTTTTCCAGGTGGTGAGGGGGCTGGTCAGTCCAGCCTCCCTCCACCTGTAGTTAGAGTCACCTAATGCTCGCTGTGACTTGTTTGTGGATTTTTTTTGCAGATAAAAATCGCTCAAATTCATCATGGTTTCGACACCATGCTTTTGACAGTAGGTGAACCAGTAGCCGAAGCCATGTCCTATCCTGTTTTATGGGATCAATTTCAGCATGTGTCACTCTGTTGTGGAGGATGTGCTGGGGGCTGTTCAGGCCACTTATTGCGAACTGGATCCATGCCTGTCCTGGCTGGTTAAGGCCATCCAGGCGATACTGCACCGTTGCTGACTGGAATAGTCAACACCTCCCTTAGGGAGGGCAGAGTGCTGGACTGCCTCAAGGAGACAGTGGTGTGGCCTCTGCTAAATAAACCATCACTTGATGTTGATGTGCTGGCCAGCTATTGGCTGGGGTCTAACTTTCCCTTTTTAGGGAAGGTTATTGAGCAGGTGGTGGCTCGTCAGCTTCAGGAACATCTGGACCAGATGCTAGATCCCTCAGTCTGGCTTTCATCCAGGCTATGGCACCAAGACTGCACTTGTGGCCTTGGGTCGATGACCTCTCCTGTGAGTTGGACAAGGGTCATTCGACCCTGTTGATCCTATTCAATCTTTCAGATGCATTTGATAGGTTGATCAGGAGTTGCTGGTGACTTGGTTGCAGGACCGAGCCAGAGTGGGCAGAACTGTTCTTGAATGGTGCTGCTCTTTCCTGGCCGGGAGAACTCAATGTGTGGTGCTGGGTGATTGTTCATCTTCTCCCTGGGATCTCACGTGTGGAGTCCCGCAAGCTTCTATCTTATTTCCTCTCTTGGTCAATGTGTATATGCAGTTTTAGGGGTGGTTGTCAGAGGGTTCAAAGCCAGGTGTCATCAATATGCTGACGACACCCAACTGTACCTCTCTTTCATCAGATCCAGGCCCAGCAGTCTCTGTGCTTACCTGGTGTTTGTCAGCTGTGCGGGACTGGATGAGGGCAAGCCACCTGAAACTGAATCCTGACAAGATGGAGGTGATGGTAGTGAGAAAAGCCAGGGAAGTGATGACCACCCCATCATAGATGGGATCCATCCTCCCCTGGTGTCACAGGTTCCCCAGTCTGGGGGTGCTTCTAAACCCACAGCTCTCCCTGGATGTCCAGGTGGCAGCTGTGGTAAAGGGTGAATTTGCTAATTACATCTGGTGCAACAGCTTCAGCCATATGTCTCCGACATGGACCTTGCCACTATCATCCAGGCTTTTATTACCTTGAGATTGGATTACTATAACGCACTCTATGTGGGGCTACCCTTGGTGACAGTTCAGAGACTGCAGCTGGTGCAGAATGCGATGATTTGCCTCCTTAGGGGGGACAAGTCATCGTGAGCACATTACACCAGTGCTCCGTTCTCTGTATTGGCTGCCAATAGTCTTCTGGGACTAATTCCAGGTGTTGGTTTTGACCTTTAAAGCCCTCAACAGCCTGGGACCCACTTATCTGCAGAACCACCTCACCCTCTGGGACCTGAATTGGCCCCTGCGGTCTGCCAGGGGTCTCCTCCTTGAGGTCCCCTGGGTGTCAACTACGAGGAGGGTCTTCTCGGTGGCTGCACTGCAGCTGTGGAACTCCCTCCTGCTGGAGGTCTGCCTGTCCCTAGACCTCCCCTCTTTCCGTAGACACTAAGACCTGGCGGGACCATAATTACTCCTGCCCAACACGATCCCAATGGCTGCAAGATTCCCCTAGTGGCTGTCCTGCCCAGCAGGAAAGGGAGACCCACCCCCTTAATCCCCACCTCTGATGGGGGGGGGGGAATACTCCTCCCATATGGGTCAACCCCCCTTCCTCTTACTGAGGGGAAAGACCCCCTCCCAAACCAGTCCCTACTACCCCTCACTCTCACTGCGGGAACAGGACATAATTTCCTATGCAGTTGTAGCAAACAGCTCGGCAGGATGAGTTCACAACAGAAAGCGAGACAAAATAAAATAGGCAGGTTTTGTGGGATGCAGAGCAAAGCATTGGTGTGGGAAGGCAATAACGGAAAGTTATTTTCAATTAGGACTGTGAATGCAGCTTGCTTCACTCGGCCTTCGAGCTGAAGTGTCAGAGCCAGCTGATTGCTAGCAACCCAGACTGGATGGTTTGGAAGCAATTAGGAATTAAAAAATTTTTAAGTAACTGGCAAATCTGACTTTTATGAACTTATGTATTTTATTAGTCTAATTAGATATTATAGAATATCATTTTAACCTGGTATGACTTATAGTAGCAATCAGCATTGTACAGCTGTGCAATCTGTGTTTTCTAAATTACCTTAATTAAAGTGGTAAGAAAATGTGAAATGGGTGAGACGAACTATACCACTTGCTTGCAATCTCTTCTGCATCAGATTTTCCCAGTGGAAGCAAGGAATTAAATCTCCTGGCCTGTTTATATTGGGCAAGTCCCTTGTTGGCAATGACCAACTGGGTGTGAAGCATAAGAGCAGCTTTTTTAGATTTGGTTAAAGTTTAGGTCCCTTAGTGTCTGAGCAGGAGAGGATAGTTGGTCCCCCCTCCCTTAACATTGGGTTACTTGGAAGAAAATCATTTAGTATGAACTATTACAGTTTTAATGTGTTGCCATTAACAGTTACATATTTCATTGCCCTGTATGGGGTGGGTACCAGGAGGAATGAATGTCTAAGTAAGGGCTGCTCTTGCCTCACATGACTGAAGCCTTAGTCTGCCTTTGTATGCCTGTTGCTGCATAAGTTAATGAAGTCCATCTGTCTATTTTTCTTGTTTTATACTTGGCTTTGTATAGTTTTGAAAAATAACCAAATCATAGCACTTGGTTTTGTAAAGAAACTAATCTTAGGTCTCATGTCTCCTAGCCACCCCGGGTTATGGAGCCACCTGGTGGAGAGCATGAGAAGGGGGTTAGGTGTTTGCTATAGTAGTGTGTGCAAATGTTATGTAACAAGCTATTTTAGCATGTGCAAAGTTTATGTAATCACCATAGTGCTGGGTGGAAAAGGAGGTGTGACCTCAGGGTATATAATGAGCACATGTTCCACTTAGGACCAGGTTTGAGTGACTCAGTTTCCCTCGCGTACAGCCCACTTGAACCAGTTTTCTCTCTGGCAGATTCAAGCCTGCCACAGGGACAACCCCTTTGTCACCCAATGGCCCGATCCTTCCTGTTTACAGACTCTTTAATCTCTGGGTTCGCAAGAGCTTGAGAACTCTTGTTGCTCACTTGTGTTCCAATGTTAGACACAAACACTTCTTCATAAAGATAAGAAGTAAGTTAATTGATTACATAAGCAAGATTGTTGATACAGAGTGGATACTAGAAATCAAAGATAAATATAACGCATTCCTAACCTATACTGGTTGAGTTCCTAAATAAGCATCTTACCCTACCAAGGTCCATAAGTTCTTCTCAGTCCTTGATGTAAGCGACTGGGTCTTCAGTCTTAGAGTTGCTAGAAAGCAAAGCCATGCCTCTCTCAGTTCATGTCTTCCAGCCTAGATTGCTGGCAAGATGCAGATGAGAGTGATCAAGATGGCTCTGGCCAAGCGATAGCGAAGCTGGCTTAACGGCCCTTGCTTAAGTACCTTTCATGGTTTCTTTGTCTCGGGTTTCCCACTCATGAGCCTGTGTCTTTCCTCACGTAGCCAACCCAGGCAACCATGAAGATCCATTTGCATCTCCATAGGGTTCCATTTGGCAAGGGTTGTCAATACACAATCTTTTAACTGTCCCTACTTCCTGGAGTTTGGTCAGTTTTACAGTCTTGATTTTAGTTTTACAGTTTTCAATTGTAACATTACATACGTATTGAACCGTTTGCTTCATATAGTTACTAGACTTGTAGTTTACATGTAGGCCAGTATCACACGTGTGTGACCCTATGTTTCTCCGTGACAGACTGAAACGAGAAAGCAAAGCATTCTTTCAAGAACACTCAATATTCTCGCAGCCCTTGGTGAGATCTTGCTAGGACTTTTGAGAATCTCACGAGTGTCTCAAAATTCCCCAAATGTCCTGCACATTGACAAAATAGCCACCAGGGCCATTCGCACATGTGCAGCTGCCTGGTGGCCATTTTGTGCATTCAAAGACTTTGAGGTTTCTCTAAAATCTCACGAGATTCTCGAAAACCCCCAAACACTCTGTGCATGTGCAAAATGGCATGTGCAACCCTGGTGGCCATTTTGCACATGCACATAATACGACTTGGAGCATTTATATGGCACTCGAGAATCTCACCAAGAACGGTAATTCTCACAAGATTCTCAATCTGGAGAATCTTGCCAAGAAGCCCATTCTCAGCAAGATTCTCAAAGGACTTGAAATCCCTTTTCACCCTTAGTTCCGCTCTGTATTTAATTTACTCCCCCCCCCCCCCCGAGTCTGTGCTTGGGGCTTTCTGGCAGCTAGCCTCCTTGGGCGAGGATTGCAAACCACCAGTCCGTTTTTCCCTACTGAAGACGTAGACTGAGGGGGTTCCTTTTGGAATCATGTGACACTCACATGTTCTTCACACCACCTAACCGGTGTCCTGCTACGGTACAGCAGTCAGCTAGCTGGAATCACTGAGCTGAGTTCGTGGAGCTGTAATCACTTGTGTGTTGTAGGGGAACTGGATATTGAAGATTGCTTTCTTCAAGAGATTTTCTAATAGTGAAATATTTTTATGCAGCCAACTTCAATCTGTGTGTCCTTATTGGGTTGCGGTGATAGAGATGGGTTCCAATAAGAAGAGTCTCATGGTTAAACTCTGTATTGTTAACCAGCTACTTGGTTTACACAGTTCGGTCTGACAAATTTCAGACCGGACTATGATCGAGTCCACATTTTGCTGGAGCTCCGCATTTGCTGCTCACTGCACTGCACATGTGCAAAACTGTAGCGAAGTACAGGGCATTGATGTGTTGTGCACAAACAGTGTAGAGTGTCACTGTTTTATTAATGTGCTGTACAGGCGCATGTTTGCAGAATCCAGAACTTCCTGCAATGTTTCAAAGATGAAAAAAAAGCCTGAAAACAAAAAGGCTGATTCAGTTCTGCTCTACTTATAAATTCATATATTCACCAGAGTGACAGTTAGTGCTGTCAGGGGTTGGCCCTGAAGCTGTTGGCCTCAATGCTGGCTGCCTTTCCCCTGCACCACCATTTTGCCTGTGTTGGATCTGGTCCCCCCTCCCCATGTATTCTCTCTCTCCCCCGAGGACCCTGGCCTGCATAGCTTGTGACCTCGCCTGATGGTTCCAGTTCCAGCCTCATCGAAGGCATTCTGGGAGTTACAGGAAGTTGACAGAGCATCTGTTGGTTTTGTCTCCCTTTGCATCTTGAGTTTCTCACTTTGTGCCTTGCCTGTGTGCCCCTGTCCTCCTAAGCTCTATGTCTTGCTAGCTCTGTGCCTTGCTCCCTATTGCCCCACTCCTCCTACTGCTTGTTTTGCCAAATCCAGTGTTTTCTCCCCCCAGTAGTGGTGGGCGGGGAGGGGGTGGGGAGCTTGTGCTATTGGTCAGTGCAGAGAGGTGAGGATGGACTGGGGAGCAGGGCAGCAGAAAGTGAGTCTCTTAGGATGGGGAAGGGCTGCTCTGGCTGAAGGTGAGGGTCTCTTGGGACAAAGAGCCCTACCCCAAGCTGAAACCGAATTAGCTGCTGGAAGATCTGTCAGTTTTTATCTCAGCTTGTAGTGAGCCAAAGGCGTGGGTGCGGGTGCGGGTGCGAATTGAGCCCCTGCAAGTGCCATGCACCCCAGACTGCCCTGGCACTACCTAGGAGGAGCAAGTGTCAGGGGCAGGAGGCTCTGTGGTGCACACAGAGGGAAGGAACCCCACATTAACCTGGTGGTTTTGCTCTCTACTCACCTGCAGAGGAGTTCAGGCAAAATTTCTCACCCAATCACTGCTTCTCAGGCAAAACTCTCCCGAGCAGGGGACTTGCTCTTCCACCCACCAGCCATTTTGCCAGGATGACTTGAAGAAAGTATCCCATCTTAACAGGGTTGCAAAGGCACAGCTCAAGGCTACAACAGAAGAATTGTTCTTGGCCGGCCAATCCTGGCAGCCACTAGGGCCACTGGTCACGCTCCCTAGACAAGGCTGGGGGTGGCCGCATGGAGCTGCTGTAGTTTACAGCTGCAGCAGCTCAAGTTTGCAAAGCAGGGTTGGCTGGGACGGGAAAAGGCACTGCCTTAACGAGGGTCTGAGCAGCCTGCACCCGGATGCAGTCCCGCACTCAATGCAGAACCCAGGCTGCAAGACCCTGATGTGAGAAATGGCAGCTGTGTGTGTGCAGCATGCCGCTCGCAGGGGGCTGTGTGGCCCATAGCCCAAGCTGCAAAGCCAGGACAGCAGGCTAGAGGACCTATAATCCTGCTGGCTCTGGCAAATTGTCTGGGTCTCCTATGTCCTGTTTTGTGGGATGAATTTCAGGATGCGTCGCCCTCGGATGCAGGGGATGCTCTTGGGACTGTTGGAGCCACATACTGTGAATTAGATTCATGGCCATCCTGGATGGTTACGGCTAGCCAGGATAGTCAATGCAACCCTTGGGAAGGGCAGGGTGCCGGACTGTCTCAAAGAGTTCCTTGAGCACGGGCCACACCACAGCCGATCATTGGATGTTGGCGTCCTGGCCAGCTGTCGGCCGGTCTCTAGCCTTTCCTTTTTAGGAAAGGTTAGTGAATGGGTGGTGGCTCTACAGACATCTGAACTGGATCAATTTTCTTGATCCTTTGCTGTCTGGCTTTGGTCTGGGTTATGCCATGGAGACTGCACTTGTGGTCTTGGTTGATGACCTCTCCTATGAGCTGGACCAGGGTTGTTTGACCTGGTTAGATCTCTTGGCTGCATTTGATACCGTTGATCATGAGCTGTTGGTGACTCAGCTGCAGGACCAGACAGGAATTAGCAGGACTGTTCTTGAATGGTTCCACTCTTGCCTGGCTGGGAGAACCCAATGGGTGGTGCTGGGTGATTTTTCATCTTCTCCCCGGGGCCTCATGTGTGGGGTCCTGCAGGGTTCCATCTTATTCCCTCTTGTTCAATGCGTATATGCAGGCTTTGGGGGAGGTTGTCAGAGTTTGGTGTAAGGTGTCATCAATATGCTGATGATACCCAGCTATCTCTCTCATTTTCATCCAACCCAGGTCTGTCATTCTTGGTGCTTACCCGGTGTTGGTCAGCTGTGGGGGATTGGATGAGGGCTAGCCTGAAGATGAGGCTCCGCCTGAAGACGGAGACGATTGTTGTGGGGAAAGCCGGGAGAGTGATGGCCCCCCATCATTGATGGGGTCTGTCCTCCCCTGGTATCTCAGGTCCATAGTCTGGGGGTGCTCCTGGATCCACAGCTCCGCCTGGATGTCCAGGTGCCAGCTGTGGTGAAGGGGGCATTCCACCAGTTACATCTGGTACGTCAGCTTAGGCCATACGTCTCTGACTCAGATCTGGCCGCAATCATCCATGCTTTTATTACCTCGAGACTGGACTACTGTAACACACTCTACGCGGGGCTACCCTTGGTGCTGATTCAGAGACTGCAGCTGGTGCAGAATGCGGCAACCCATCTCCTGAAGGGGACGGGCCGATGCGAGCACATTACACTGGTGCTTCACTCTCTGCACTGGCTGCCAATAGTCTTCTAGGCCCTATTCAGGGTGTTGACCTTTAAATCCGTAAACTGCCTGGGCCCCACCTACCTGCAGAACCACCTCGCCCTCTGGATTCTAGATCAGCCTGCGGTCGGTTGGGAATGCCCTCCTTGAGGTCCCCCGAGTGTCGACCATAAGGAGGGTGTTCTCCATGGCTATGCTGCAGCTGTGGAACTCCCTCCCATTTGAGGTCCTCTTGACCACCGACCTCCTCTCTTTTCATAGACAGTGTAAGACCTGGCTGTTCTGCTGGGCCTTTAGCAAGGGAGATGGGGTGGGTGGGTTGGGTTAGGGTTATTTTAATCTGGGGATTTTATGTTGTTTTAATTGTATTTTTAAATGTTGTTAGCCACCCCCCTGAGATGCTTCTAGCAGGAGGAGGAAGCATATCAGTTTTAATAATAAATAAATATGGTGCTGGTGCCAGTGCCTGTCCCAGCAGTGATAACACCAAGGAGAGGGGGATGGATGCTGTGTACCCTGCCCCATTACAGGGATGAACCCCCCGCTCCCCTCAACCCCAGGGGGTGAGGCCTGGCTTTGTCACAACCCCACCTGTCCAGGCATAATCAACTGGACCTCCCCCCTGCCCCCGGGTGCAGGGCCTAGGCCTCTTCGTGACCCTGCCAATATGCCCCTTGGGAGCTAAGAACTTCCCCTGGTGCCAGCTTTGTGGGTGCCCCGTGCCCCCCTTCCAAGGTGGGGCAGGTAGAGGGCAGCCCCTCCTTCTCCCCACAGGCCTGATGCACCACCACTCCGACAACTAGTGCTGGACACCCCCCCCACACACACACACAGCCCATGCAGGAGCTTCACCAGCATGGCCAGGAAGTAGGAGAGATCCAGATGGTATGGGCTATCCACCTGGCCAGGATCATGACCCTCCAAGGTGGGGTGGGTATGCCAGGCACACCCACTGGGTAGTTAGCCTGGCTGTGTCCCTCCCCCTGCACCCTTTCAACCCAATATCCCTATTGGCCACCAAACACCAATTATGACCAAGGGGCTGCCCAGAGTAGAGATGGCGACACCCTCCCTGGTACCATTGGGGCCATACCATCCACGCTACTGTGGTGGAACGAGGCCTGGGTGCCGGTGGTCAGCCTGAGAGTGCCTTCACGGGGTCCCTGGTGGCGATCGAGCACCAGCAGCTAGGTTGTCCCCTGCTCCTCCCTTCCGGGTTGGACTGGAAGCTAAGGAGCACAAGCCCTCCAGGTCTGGGCCCAGCCACCACCCCCGTTTGCGTCAGTTGGCATGCTAGCACAACCACCTCCCCCACAAGGGGGTGGATACTCTGAGGTGTCAGCCCCCATTGGTGCCCAGCTATTACTGGCAACAAGGGAGCGGACATGGAGGGGTGAATATATAGACATATTCGCCCTCCTATTCAGTGACCCATCTTGGATTCAACTTGACTGACAGGACAACAAAGAAAAGGAGTCATTCAGGCATCCCAAGGCAGATAGGAACTGGTCCAATTGGACTGTGGCCTATTCGATCTTTCAAAGTGTGATGATCCAAGCATTCCCAGAGTGAGGGCTTGACCTGCTGAAATACGCATAGTTCACCAGCCATATGACTCGGGTCCCCCGGGGGCCTGGCTCTGGTATGATGAGGCTTTGTCTCATAGGGCTGCCTTTACCCCAGGTCTCCAATGGGAAGTGCATTCCCCTGACTTATGCCTTGACTGCATGAATGCTGCAAGACAGTGCGCCTAGATCAGATAGACAGTTTGGCTTGGGGGTGGGGTTTGCCCCATCTAATGGCCCCTTTTATGCCAAGGGCCACAGGGGAAATGGGCCCGGAGGCCCTCAGTGCTGGAAATTCAGCTGGACCAGTAAATGTTCCCAGGCTGGGTGTAAGTTCTGGCATGCTTGCACAAACTGCAGGGGGGGTGGGGGTGATCCTATGTCATCCTCCTGTTTCAAGACCAAGCAATCAAAGGGAAAGATCAATTCTGGCCCCTTGGGGAAGGGAAATCAGGGTGGTGCTGCGAGTGAGGGTGCAGGAAAGGGCCCCAACCCCAGTTAAATTCAGGGAGTTGAAGGCCACCCTCTGAGCACCTGAAATGTGATAATGTGGAATATATGGTTAATGGCTTCAAGGAGGGTTTTTGGATACCTGCCGGTGATGTCCAACAAGTGAAAATAGCCCCCTAATTTGAAGTGAGTGGTGGGGATGGAGGTAGTCATGTGGTCCAAGCTAGGTAAGGAATTAAAGGAGGTCCGGCTGGTCGGCCCCTTCCCCTGCACCCACCCCCATCCCAAACTTGGTGGTTTCCCTCTTGGGAGTGGTGCCCAAGAATGCCCCTGGCGAATACCCACTCATTCATCATTTGTCCCACCCTCGAGGTGGGTCAATGAATGATGCTGTCCTGAAAGATCTCATGTCAGTCCAATATGTACCATTCAATGCAGCTGTCAAATAGGGATGTGCAAACAGAACCGAGTTAAGAAATTTGGTTCAAAAATAGAGTTTGGTTCGGTCGACCGAACTATTCGAGTTCGGTCCAAACTGCATTTGCACATCCCTACTGTCACAGGTTAAAACCTTTGGCCCTGGCGCCCTCCTCACTAAATGCAACATTAAGTCAGCCTTTTGCCTGCTGCCAGGTAACCCAGGATATGAAGGACAACCTTAGCACATGGTCCTAATTCCTTGCCAAATTCAATGGGATCAGCTTTGGGCGGGAACAGCTGTTAGAAGCCAAACTCCGTGTCCATTCTGATGTGGCAGGAGGGGCCAGCTTCGGGGTGTATTTTTGGGACAGGTGGTGTGCAGCCCCTTGGCCCACCGAATGGGCAGAGTTGGGTATCACAAAGGATCTTACCTTTCAGGATTTTTTTCCTATTGTACTCATGGTCGACCTTTGGGCAGCCCTCCTTTTGTAAATCCTGTAAGACCTGGCTGTTCCACCAGGTTTTTGGCAAGGGAGACAGGTAGTAGGATGTTTTCTTTTCTTTGGGGGGTTTTAGTCTGGTCTCTGTGATTGTTAATTTTAATGAACTTTAGTTATTTATATGGGTGGGTTAGAAGTACTGGATAGATAATAAGAATAAAAATAACTGTCAACCCTATTGTTTGTGCTCCCAGGAACTATGAGGCCCACCAGGCGATGTCTTATCTGAATCATAGGCCATAACCTTACCCTCTGGGCAGCCAGGGTGGCTGGGCAGACCCGTCGGGGAACCCAGCTGGGTCTCTCCACGAAAGTGGAGATTGTATGGAAGGGGTGCAGTCGAGTGTGTTGGCTTTGAGCTCCTGCTGGATACTGCCAGTTCCTGGCCAAGCTACTTCCTTTTATGCAGGAAGCCACACCTCCTAGCCACCAGGTTCCTGTTGGCAGTCATTTTGTGGAGACTGGGCAGCCATTTTACGTTGCTAGAGTCGTTTATGGCCCTACTCTGCAAGTCACCAAAGGGAAGGGGGACAGCAGATAACACATGGGGGCATATCACACAAAAAGCTTGAGCTCTACCACCTGGATGGGGTGCATGTACTTGACCACCTTGAAAGCTAAGTTAGCAGAGTTATTGGGTTAGATGGAATTGGGCATGGGTGGGGTTTGGGCCTATCCAGTCTAGGCCTGGCAGCCCCTTAGTGGCAAGAGTCCAGTACTGTTTTGCTGTTACATAGAGATAAATCGATTAGGAGCAGTCTCCTTAAGAGATGGGGACGCAACACCTGGCGCAGGGGTGCATTGTGAGGCAGGCAGGGACAGGCATGATCCCCAGCTTTCTGGTAACTGACTCCTTACTCCAGTCTGGAAGGACATTGTCCCCTTCAACCATGGTCTCATGCCTGGGTTAGAATGGGAGACTGGGACTGGAGGGTACATCCAGGCCAGGCCCTTGGTAATTATAGATAAGTTTAATCTGTTCTTTTTTAGGGTACTGGACCCTACCCCTACCTGGGGTAACTCAATTGGAATAAAGAGCGCGGCCGTTAAAACCCAAACAGGTGTCCTTCTCTCACTCCGGATGTGCCGACAAAGAAGTTTTGCGTGCTGCATCCTAGAGAAAAAACATCCCTCCCGAAAGTCATCGATCAGTGCAGTCAGGCAGCAAGCACACTTCAACCCAACTTAGGGGTGATCCCACATAGCTCCCACCTGCAAAGACCATCTGCACACCACCCAGTCCTCTCCCTAGCACTCATTGTCAAGTTGACAGCCCCTCACCTGCCTGCCCTTAGGGAGCAGAGCAGTGCCCCCAATAATGCAATGACCTGTGGAATCCATGTCGGGTTCCTCCAGCATCCCACAATGCAAGCATGCTCTTCCCAGGGATATTGCAGAATCCCCGAAGTCCCAGGTTGTGGAAGTCTCCTTTCTCAGATATACACAGAGAAAAAGATGGGATCATGGGTGTGGGGAGAGGGTAGAGGGGGACATTCAGTAATCCAGCAGGGCAAACGAGACCCATCAAAATGTTTACAGATATTCCATGGGAAGATGCATCGCTTAAGGAGCCCTGATGGGAGATGGACATGCCATCAGATGGTGATGGCATGTGGCTGTGAAGCCTGTTCTGGGACTGTTTTGTATAAGAAAAGCATTGCCAATTGCCTCCAAAAATGGACGATTAAAGCGGAATTACTTTGACCATGCATTCAGACAGAGCCAAGCTCCTGCTGTTTTCCTTCCCTTCCAGTTCCAGCTGCCCCTCCATGTAGAATCTAGAGGGGGCTCACCACCACCGCCCTTGCCCTTCGGCTCCACCACCACTGGCTCCCCACCCTCTGTCCATTAACCCTTAATCCTCAGACTGTCTTGTCAAGCCCTGTGTCATGGTCCTCTTTACCCCCTAATTCATCTGTAACTTGTATCCTGTCAAGTCCTGTGTCTGCTCCTCATTACCACTCCACCCCCAATCCTACTACAGTCCAGTATCCTGTCAAGTCCCTTGTCTCTTTCCCCAGTACTCTCTCTCTGAACCTCTGTACTTTTCTGGTCCCCAAACTCATTCCTTGCTCCCTTTCTGGGCCTCCATGAGGAGTCATACGCTCTCTGAGGCCGGAGGATCCAGTCTGTTGTGCAGAGCCTCAGGCCACTTTCAGACATGGTCCCCCCAACCCCCGCCCATGCATATTTGGGCTGCGGGGGTAATGTCTGAAAGTGGTCTCAGTCTCCATCACCAGAAAATGGCTCAGAGGTTCCCCTCACTCTGCAGTTACACCTCCCCCCCTCTTTCTCTGCCCCCTAGACATATTCTCTTCCTGGCTTTAGCCCCTCCCTTCTGGCCATCTTACGGTTCTGATCCTCGGAGCCTGACAGGAACATTCAAATACTAAATTATAAATGACTCTCTTGAGCACCAGCACCTTAGCTCATCTCTTAGTCTTAACCATAGTTTTAAAAAATATGCAATCATGGATTAAAACTTTGCTGAGGAAAATGGAAGGTACTGGGTGCTAAACTCTAGAGAAAATGGGAGCCGAGATTAAATCCAACCAATAAAGCATTATATTTGTGGATGTTATTTGTATTTTCAGATAGCCTTCCAAATAATATCTGCACCCAAAACAGATACTCCTACTAATACTACTTAATACTTATCATTTCTATAACGCTTTTACTAGGCCGATGTAACTTTACAGTCACAGATTTTCAGAGATGGGTCCCTGCCCAGGGGGCTTACAATCTAAGATGGACAAGGGTGAGGGGAACACAGGGACAGACATATCCCCATTTAATTTTTTTTTTTTTTTTTTAAATAGTCTCTTTACAGATGGGGAACTGAGGCTGAGAGGTTGACACTTGCCCAAGGCCACCCAGTGAGTTCATGGCTAGGGCAGGATTCAAATCCTGGCTTCCCAGGTCCAAGACCAGCACCTTGTCCACTCTATAGCCACTTAATTGGATATTTTATTTAAATTCAGGTATTTGGTTATTCGAATGAATATCCACAACCAAAAATGACCACCCTCAAAAATGAAGATGCCAATCCTGAAACCCAAAATAAACATTTGAATGAAGTGGAATAAACTATGGTTTGTATCGGATCCTTTGAGTCCAGTTCAAAGTGGACAAAATCACAGAATACAATATTTGTCACAGATATTTATTTGTTCCAGCTCTAATGGACGTCTAGAAAATCCAGCTATTGGATAAGGTGCCTACATTTGAGATGCAGGCTGAAAAACACGGCACTGGATTTTAATCCCCCCCCCCCCCCGAAGAACCCTACTTTGAGCTGGGACTAAGCCTGAATCAGCCCTGAGAGGGTTGGTTTAAGAAAGTTATGTGCTGCTCAAATGAGGGAAGTGGCTCTGGAATAATAAAATAATCTGGATTTCAAAATTAAATCTAGCAGATGCCACCACTGGTATCAATAATGATACACCTCTTCTGAGCCCTTGCTGGATGCAGGTACAACAGAGTGAAAGGAAAGGACAGTCTCACTTTTATTCTCTTGCTTTTCTCAGTTTGAAACCAACAGAGTGCTATTTTAACATTATAGGCAGAATTTGTGCTTCTCTCTTTTTGGCATGGATATCCATCATAAAAAGAATTGGGTTGACACATAATTTTCTGCTTCATTTCTGGTATTTGCCTATTAACCCTCATTCAAAAAAAAAAAAAAAAAAAAAAAGAAGAAGACATTGACCTAAATAACCCAAGAAAGAAAGGGACCAAAAGAAAAAAAGAAAGGACACTTAAAAATGTTTGTCTTCTCCACTAATAGGTGCCAGGTTTTAAGCCTTTATTGGAACACCTGGCCAGGTCAGACAAGAGTTCAAGCGTGCTGTGCAATACTAGTCACACTGACGCAGCAGTGGAAGAAGTGTATTCTGTAAATTATTAAGTAGTTGGCTGTGGCTTCTAGTTGTATCAGGTTATAGCTACATTGATGAGATGATTAAAAGAAAGTGACAGGGATGCAAGAGGAGAACAAAAGGCTTGTGCTGTGAGAAGCAAATGTCACCATGCCATACATATACTATATTATAGGGTACTCATGGATGAGACAACGCTTCCATTATCCCTCCTGGGTATGGCTACCCCCATCCGGGGCAGCTCCAGCAACAGGAACAGACATCCCCACTGCCTGCCCTGGCCAGGGGTGTGGAGCAAAGCGCAGCCCCCTGCGCCGTGGCCAGCACCTCACACATCCAGCATTACAGTCAGGCCTGGCTGGCAATAGCAGGCAGCCATGGCTAGTTGCCATGGTGAATCCCCCATCCCAGGATGAGCCGGAGCTGGGAACAGTACACACATTCTTGCCTGGTTCTCCTGGTCTCATTCAGCTGGGTCACGGCTAGGCGCAGACTGCAGGCCCACTTTGTTCTGAACCCACATTCAGGCCCAGCCACCACCCCAGGCAGGGTTTGCCTCCAAACCCACATCTGGTGGGCCTGGAACAAACGTTCAGGTATCACACTGGCCCAGTTGGGCCAAAGCAGGCCAAACCGAGCCAGCAGGATGTCTGTTAACACTCACAGAGGGTGAAAACAAATGAGACAAAAGCACACATTAGCCCACACCAGGTGCATACCCACCTGATTGTTTATTAGGTGTCTGCCAAATGTTAGCCCCACCCACCACGTGGCCAGCATGGTGGTGCAATCCTATGGACCCCTTTGCTCCTTCATCTAACTTGCTGTTGAGCCCAAGAAGAGGACCATTATTAGATGTATGTCACTGTATGCAATAGATTTAAACTTTTCAGGATCTTTCGTAGAAAGAGCAGAGGGAAGAGAAACCTCCTTTCCCAGTGAATTCTTTATCGTTTGTCTACATAAGCCTGACATGTAAGATTTTTCACTAAAGTAAGGAAACAAGAGCTAAAATGAATAGTGGAATTTACATTCACAGATACTCACATTTTCATATCCAAATAAGTTCTGCAGTCAAAACAGATTTCCAGTTATCAGACTACTTTATTTTGGCTACTGTACATGCACAAATAGGTAAAAGTAGCCAAATATCCAAACACACAAAAAGATAAACTGACCCCCAGACAGATATGCAATGAAGGTGGTCCAACAGTAGTTATCTGTTTTGGCAGATACAATATTTACTGCCTGCCCTCCCTGCAGACTCCTGCCTAACTTCAAACAAGTCAAGCACGTGCACCTGAGACTTCGCATCCGCTTGAATGTTATTATGCCTTGTCTCTCCCTATGTCCCCTCTCCTTGTCTCCCCCCTCCATGTCTATTAGATTGTAAGCTGTAGGCAGGGACCGCATCTATCTTATTGTTCAGCAAAGCACCAAGTACACAGCTGGTGCTATACAAATGCTAAAAATAATAATAATTATTAATAATAATAATAATAATAATAATTCAAATCTGGTAAAGTCATTGGATAAGATGTTCACCATGGATATTATTTTCAACCTTATCAATAGTTACCACCACCAGACTGACACCAAGTCCTGTCCCTATTCACACATCCCATGTTGGGGGTGTCTCCAACCAACAGCTGGTCCATGGCTCCAGCCAAGAGTTGTTCAATGGCTCCATGACACATCCATTGTGGATTTTGTCAGAAGTGAAAGATCGGCAGGCCAGTTTTCAGCTCCTCTTGGGCCCCATCTACCGATATACAATTTTGCATTCCCCTCCACAGAAATAAGTTGTCAAGGTCTTTAACAATATAGAATCAGGATCTTTTGATGGCTATATTTGCTCTCCATAAAGGTCCTGTTTCCCACTAGAAAAGTACGGTTTGTTTTCTCAGAGACCGAACTCAAAGAAATGTCAACAAACTTAAGTCAAGCAGGGTCCAAGCTTAAGTCATCCCCCTATCAGTCCTTACAGGACAGGAACATTGCAAAGAAAGAAATGAGCTGTGGTCTCACAAAGGATTACATGCGACACCCCTTACAGAAGCAAGGTGAAGTTCTGAATCCCTGCAGTGCCCGTTTGATGCCATTTTAGAAACTGCACAGATAAGCTAAGCCTGTCTCACTGTTTTCCTTTTGCACGGTCCTCAATGTGTGCAGTGGTATGGCAGCAGCAGGTATTAAATGCAAATTTAGCTTTGTTTTCTTATGGAAGAGTTAAACCTGCTGACAGCATTGCGGGAGAAAACTCAAAACAGTAGAGCTGAAACAAGTACCCACAAAAACAGGTCCTCTCATTGACTTTCTGGTACCTGAATCAACCCACCATATTCAAGTACTAATTGGTACCTGCAGAGTGCTTGATCCGATTACCTGACGTCCCAAAATATAGACTGCAAGTCCCAATTTTGTTTGGGGGGGGGGGGGGGGGGGAGAGGGGGAGTTTTCATCCTTTTTTTGTTTGTTTTCCATCCCAATTTACCAAACAGTAACCAAAATAAATAAGGTGATAAGTCAGTAACAGAAAATGCTGAGGGGGTGGTGGTATTTGGGTACCCTATTCGTGCCTGGGTAGCCTGTTGGGTACCTGACATGGTGCTCAAAAATGTGAGTATTATCCATGGGTCGGTTACTGAATTAATTGTTTCAGCTCTAGATAACAATGAGTGGGACAACTGACCCCTGGCCAGCACACTCAACACTGGATAGGGGATTGCCAGAATTATTATTAATCATTTCAATAGTACTTTTAATGTTTAAGGTGCTTTTACAATCCTTCCCTAAGTCACCATCACAGCAACCCTACAAAATAACTCTCCCCTTTTCCCATTTTACAGATGGGGAATGGAGGCGGTGAGTGATTTTTCTCAAGTCCATCTAGTGAGATGGGAGTGAAACCCTCAGCAACAAATCCAGGACCCTATCGACAAAGCTATTTCGGCTTTGGAAGCTTTAGCTCAAGGATGAAGAACCTTAGGCCCAGGGACCAAATGTAGCTCACAGCCAGTTTTTATTTGGCCCCTTTCCAGTTCCTGGATCTGACCCCTGGATCCAGTTCCTCCCTGCAAGCACTAAAAGACTGAGCTCAGGAGAATGGAGCAGAGATAAAGATGACATGCACACAAGGATAGGGAACAGAACCATGATCTGGACCCAACTCTTCCCAAGTGTATCCTATAAGCATCATTGCTCCCAGTTTCTGTGCGGCCCTCGGAGCTTGTATTAATTCACATAAAGGGAAAGGTTCCTGACCTCTGCTTTAGGTAGACAACTAGGTGCTGTGGGTAGGATGCAGATCAGACCCATGTGTCCTTTGTGGATCAGGGGAGGGCCCAGACAGGGCTGCATAACAGCCAGTGGGCTACACAGACAATATGTTTGTTTGCTGCTTCATAAGGTGTTAGAGTTTTTGCATATTTATTTTGCTCTGATCATTAGGAGATACTGGGCCTGATGCTAGCCTTTGTGCATGTGCTGTGTGCAGCCTGAGCATTTTCCAGAGGCAAGACCTACTTATTTGGTCAGGCTTTTAGCAGGTAAGGATAAGCTCGGAGAGATGCATTTGAGGATGATTTTACTTGTGATTTTATACAGTTGGATATTTTTTCCAATTGTTGTATGTTTTTATGCTGTAAGCTACCCTGAGCCTTCAGGGAAGGGTGGGATACACATTTAAATACATAAATGAATACATCACATGCAGTGCATACTGCAGCCAGTGTGTCTCTTTTGCACAGATTGACGACACATTGCTCATGCACTCCCTTATGCCCATCGTGGGCAGAAAGTGTAGGATCAGGCTCACTATCTAGTCTCACTTTAGGAAGACTTACAATAAATGTACCCAAACTGGGCAGAAATGTTTTTAGAAGTATTTTTTTACAAATAAATTTTTACTTTAATTTTGTTATCACATGCATCTCTGAGGCCAGGCAACTCTCAGACCACAGTTATTACAAGAAACTCAAAGAGCCCACATCATGTTTCTCCAGAGAGCTCAAAGACACCATCAAAGCCCTCCTCCATAAATTACAGGCGGAACTATCTGACCTTATCCCTACCAACCCCAACCCAAGAACCTTCTACATGCTTCCCAAGATACATAGAGGGAAACCCAGGAAGGCCCATCGTATCTGGCCATGGCACACTCACAGAAGGAATATCAGGATTCCTAGAGAACATTTTCAAGCCACTCGCCAGGCAAAGGGCCAGCTTCATTCAAGACACTATTCATGGACTTCCATTGCAAGCTTCGCAACATAAGTAACTTCCCACAAAATACCATCCTGGCAACCATGGATGTCACTTCACTATATACCAATATTCTCCAGCATGCCTCAAATACCTCCAGGACTACAGGGAACACACAGCCCAAGCACACTGGCGAACTTATCCACTTCATCCTTACATACAACAACTTCACTTTCCACAACAAACACTATTGACAAATCATGGGAACAGCCATGGGCACCAAGAATGCCCTCCCTCCCTCAGATATGTCAACCTTTTTATGGGACACCTTGCTATATCTTTCTGGGAAAGCTTCTTCACTAAAGCTTTCCTGTACTTGAGTTTTATACATGACCTCTCTCATATGGACTGAAAGCCTGGACTCTTAAAGTTTCATCAAAACATCAACATATATCACCCTTCAATTAAACTTACACTGGAGCATTCCTACAACAAGATCAATTTCCTTGACACCAGTCAGCATAAACAGTGGAACCCTACAAACAATATACAGTACACGGACAATCCACCATACATCTCCACAGATCCAGCAACCATCGCAGACATGCCAAGAAAATGGGTCATCCATAGTCAAACCCTCAAATACCATAGAATCTGCTCAGATGAGAAGCCCCGTAATACTCACTTTGCCGCATTAAAAATTGCTTTCACCAAAACAAGGGCACTCCACCAGAAAAGTGGATCATATGATAGAATGGACTACTCAAACACCCCGAGAGAACCTGCTACAATACAAAAAAGAGGAACCCTCCAACTGCACATCTTTAGTTGCTACCATCCCAAACTAGAACCTATACTTAACATAATCAAAGAACTCCAGCATATACTCTGGCACAGACCCTAAAAGAGATCTTCCCTGAACCTCCCCCTTCTGGCTTTCTCCTCCTAAGCCATTGGTTTTTGTATCTAAGTAGAGCTATGCATTTTTGTTCCCAGGCTTGCCTTTTAAAGGTATCACATAGGTTTCCTTTTAAGACAAGGACAGAGCGATCGGAAATAAAGTGGTCACTTTGTGAGAAGTGAATGCCAACAGTAGAATCCGTGCTCTTGTCCATGATTTTTTCTTTGCGAGTTCATTCATTTGTGCAAGGGTTGCTGGGTTTCATCTACATAGTTCCCATGGGGGCATTTAGTGCACTGAATGAGGTATATAAGATTTTTAGATCTGCAGTTGTAGGTGTAGCAGATCTCCTAATTTCTCTCAGCTAATTATCTGGAGCAAACTGCCCACCACCCAGGAGACCAACACCCCTACAGGAAGGCAGCCTTGTCAGGACAGGAGATGTAAAACAGCTCTTCACCTCTCTAATACAAAGAGCATCCAGACACCACATGGAAATCTATTTGGAATACAAGAAACCTACTACAGATAGGTCAGCTCTCCAACTCCAGAGGAGCCACATGGGAATTAGCTCAACCCCAGTCCATATCAAATAGCCTCTGTAGGGGGCACAACACTCACCCTAACAGGAATCTCAAGCATGATGCCTCATGACACTATTAACAAGAGCCTTTGATAGGGCTGTGAGCCAGAATAAACACAATAGATTAATTTGTTTGCCTGAGGGTCTAGCACCCCAGACTAGGGCTTCTAGACTAGGGCTCCCATCCTCCACTTCTCTCCTTAACAGCTAGGCCTGTTCCACTGGGTAGCAGAACTTCTCCCAATAATCAGGCTCCCAAACATAAATAAAGCAAACTTAAAGTTCTTCCCTACTGGGTTAAATATAGCCCTTGTTATGGCCTCCAAGGTCCTCCAAGTCCTTAGGCTAGGTTCCAGGCTCTGGGTGCTTCCTGGTTCTAGTAATGCAAACAGTGTTGGCTCTTCTCTGAGCCTTGCAAATAAACACAAAGTTCCAACTCAGTCATGAGCCACTTAAATACAGCAAGATTTCACCTTGTTTTCCCACGCTGTCTGCGTAGCTTTGGTCCAGGGGGGGGTAGAGGATCACCTCCTTCCAGGTTTGTCTCAGTCACAAATAGCCTGTCTTAATGGCCTGGTACATCAGCTCTCTTGACATATCCTCTTTTGCAGGAGGATAGAGTTCTCCCTCTAGCCTTTATCAGCAGGGTTGGCATAACATGGCTTAGCAAGTAAACCAACAATCTTCCCACTAGACTATAGTTTCCCCAACTTAGCTGGCCGTGCTGGCCTTTTATAGCTCCCCCTTTCTCCTGGGATTGGCTGGAGTTGTTTTGCCTAGCTGTGTGGCTAGCTACTTCTTAAAGAGCCATCTGGCCCTAATTAGGCTTGCAGCTTAATTAGCTCTCTGCAACCTAATTAGGTGTCTCTTGTAGGATTTTGACAGTTCACTGGCTTCTTTCTGGCTCTAGCCAGGCAATCTATACATCTATAGGCAGTGAATCTGCTACACTTACAACTGCAAATCTAAAAATCTTATATACCTCATTCAGTGCACTAAATGCCCCCATGGGAACTATGTAGGTGAAACCCAGCAACCCTTGCACAAATGAATGAACTCGCAAAGAAAAAAGATCATGGACAAGAGCACGGATTCTACTGTTGGCATTCACTTCTCACAAAGTGACCACTTTATTTCCGATCGCTCTGTCCTTGTCTTAAAAGGAAACCTATGTGACACCTTTAAAAGGCAAGCCTGGGAACAAAAATGCATAGCTCTACTTAGATACAAAAACCAATGGATTCAATTTGGACATGGGTTTCACAATTTATAGACAACCAGGCAAAATCCATATTATTAATTAATTATTATTATTATAAGCATTTCTATAGCACCAGCGATGTACCTGGCGCTTTACAAAAAAACAAGATAGACATGGTCCCTGCCTGAGAGCTTACAATCTAAAGACAGTGGGAGGGAAGTCAGGGTGGGGTTGATTAGCAGGAGTTAGGAAGGGTGGAGCAGAAGAGCTGGGTTTTGAGGAGGAACTTGAAGGTGTGGAGGGTGGGGGCAAGGTGGATGAGGGAAGGGAGGGAGTTACACGAGTGCGGGGCAGCAAGGAAGAAGGGGCGAAGGTGGTTGGGGGAGCAGGGGAGGTGTGGGAGGATGAGGGAGGGGATAGAAAAGGAGCAGAGTAATCACAGGGGTTTGGAGGGAGATCAGGGCAGAGAGGTAGGGGGGAGCGAGGTTGTGAAAGACTTTGTAAGTGAAGACGAGGAGCTTGTGGAGAATACACTCAGGAAGAGGGAACCAGTGGAGGGAGGAGAGGAGAGGCTGCACATGGTCAAAGCAACAGGCTAGGTGGATGATCCTGGCAGCAGAGTTTTGAGATGAGGGAAGAAAGGTGAGAGCGTGGGGAAGACCAGCAAGGAGGAGGTTACAATAGTCGAGGCGTGAGATGACTAGGGCATGAATGAGAGTTTTGGCAGAGGAGGCAGACAGAAAAGGGCAGATCTTAGCAATGTTGTGGAGGGAGATGCAGATGACTGAAACGGAGGTGCAGATGAGATGACTGTTCCTCTAATAGAATCTAAATGGGAATGTCCCAGTAGTGGTCAGTGAGGGAAGTCCAGGTAGGGTTTTTATAGGCAACCCAGGGAACAGTGATCAAGTTCCTAGGAGTCCTATTTGGGGAAGGGGTGGGAAGTTTGAAGAATTTGAATTAGAGAATAGCTTGCCACTTTTAGAGGCAATTGAAGCCTCCCTGGTAGGTAACCAGACTTCCCCATGGGAGGTGGACCGGGCAAGCTTTGTAGCAGGCAAAGAACCAGCACCCCTACATACTTTAGTAAGGAGGGGGCTCTTTCTTCCTCCAATTAATCTTTCAGCCCAGCAAATGGTGTGGTAGGAATTGAACCCCCTGTGAACTCTTTAGTAAACAAGGGGTTTTTTGATAATACAATTATCAGACTCCAAAACTGGACTTCCAGAAGAAGAGACACCCCTAGTGAGTAGAAAAAGGAATTGACTAAGGCAATTTTTCTTATCAGGGTTAACATTTTTATCCTGAAATATAACAGGTTGGAGCAATAAGCTACCTGAGAGTGTATGGCTTTTTTTGCAAACATTTGATTGCATCCTGCTACATGAAACATGGGGTACTTTCAGACATGACGCTAACCACCCTTTAACCACCCTTGGTGGTTATTTATGCATGTTGCAGGGCTGTATTGGTGCCCTATGCAGCCCTGCAACATGCATAAATAACCACCAAGGGTGGTTAAAGGGTGGTTAACGTCATGTCTGAAAGTACCCATGGATGCTAAAGGATTTGGCATTTTCGAACTATTGGATCTATAGTCTCACTGCTGCCTTGCCTAAGATTAAGGGGCCTAGCCTTTATGGTAGCCAACCACTTGGATGTAAGAGTTAAGTGGGTTGGGTGTTGTGCACCTCATGTGGTGGTATGGCAGGTCTCCTTCAGAAAGGAATTTTTGGGTATGATGATAAATGTGTATTTGCCACCCTGCACGTCTCCCTTCCATAGGATGGATGTTTTGGCAAAATTTGGAAAATCTTGTAAGCTCCCTGCAGGTGAGCTATCCTTTATTGGGGATGCTCATAGCAGGAGATTTTAATGCCCAAATAGGTAGAGATGCGGAATTTGAATTCCTAGAGGATATGGATGCCCCTCTGGAATTGATTTGCCCATTTTGGGTAATGAAAGATGGCTCATTAAATAGGGCAGGCACTAAGCTGAGAGAATTAATTGATAAGCTGGGTCTTATTGTTTTAAATGGAGCAACACCGGGAGATTCATCTGGAGAATTTACTTATATATCCCTCTGAGGGGCAAGTACGGTAGATTATATATTAATTTTGGATCTCTTATTGGATAACGTACTGATATGTGATATCTTCCTTTGATTTGTTGGGTCAATGGAATTGTTGTTGTTGATCATTGTCAATGGTATTGGTAATGAATTTTATTGTTTTATTATTTTAAATTGTAATTGTATTATGTTCTTGTTGCCATGGCCTTCGGCTGGAGCAAATAAATTCTCTCTCTCTCTCTCTCTCTCATTGTCTAGCTTAAGTCCACTCTCAGCTCTTTCTTTGGTGTTCTTTTACTAGGAATCCCGAGTCAATGGCTGGACTCTGCAGGGTGCCTGCATTCTCCGCCAAATTGTCATAGGATACAGCACCCTGGCCCTAATGTCTGCCTCAGTTCCAAATCTTTCCATGGACCCAGCCCAAAGTACCTTTAGTTTGTGTTCCCCAATGTGAACCCTCCTGGCCCCCAGCCTTTCTACAGTCACTTGTGGTTCCCAGCTTGTTTCTTGTCTGTTTGTCCCCGCTCTGACATTGTCATGGAACAGGGTAGTGCTTAAACCGGAGTTTGTACCCCTCCATGCATGTAGCCGCCGTTCTCATCTCCTGCACCTCTAGGCTATCCAGATCTGATCTTTCCTTGAAGGCACATGAGAGCCTGGGAACAACCTCCTACCACTCACAAGTCTTTGGTTTCACTAGCTTTCTGCTAGGTGTTCCCCCTCACCCTAACCCTGGGGCAGCTCTCATTTAAAGGACTCCTGGAACCATGTCTTAAAGGACCTGCAGCTGTTGTCCAAACTGGAGCAGGGTGAGCCCTCCACCCTGCTATACATGCCTACTTGTATAAGTCAAACATTAAAGTCTAGAGGATTCTTTAAAGAGCATTCATAATATCATGCTTAAGCAACTTTATATGGAACAACATTCCTCTCTGCTTTTTAGAGGAAAATAAATATGTAACAAACCTCAAAAACTTCCTTTCAATTTTTCATTCGGGAGTTTCCAAACATCATCCTGGGAGCAATGAAACAAGAAAAGGAGTATTTCTCCTTTCAAGCTCTGCCGCGAATAGTATAAAGCTGTGCACAGTAGATGCAGAAGTAGCTTTTTATATTATGACAACTCAGTATCTCTCCAGGGTGTTGTACTTCTGGGGAATGGAGTTATATGTCAAATGATCCATTAAGCCACCAAATGTCAAAAATGTTCCGTCTTTCCTGTAGATGAACAGCACACAGCTAGGCACCTATGACTCCATTCTAATGAAACCAGCTAGGAAAGGTCCTCAACCTAAATTATTTGTTCATCTACAGCCTAATGTTCTGATAACTAATATGTCTCAGCAAAGGTTCAATACAGTATGGGTAGAAATAGTCATCACTGAAAAGGGAAATGGCCCTGGGAAGCAATTTTCTGTTACTATTTCCCCTCCTAAATATGGCTACTGTGGGCCTGGGGCAGACCTTGCAGAGAAGCAATTGCTGTAGCTTAC
The DNA here is from genome assembly GCA_003113815.1 of Sphenodon punctatus. Taxonomy (NCBI): domain Eukaryota; kingdom Metazoa; phylum Chordata; class Lepidosauria; order Sphenodontia; family Sphenodontidae; genus Sphenodon; species Sphenodon punctatus. The sequence continues at coordinate 2,224,852 of QEPC01007237.1, forward strand.
GTCTTAGGCCACTTTCAGACCTCCCTCACACATATTCTGGCTTCTGGAGGGAATGCGCAGCCAGGATATATGTGGGGCTCTGCCAGTCTGAAAGCCCCCCTGCACGGCTTTGCCGGCAGACATGCATAGGGATGCAGAGCAGGAAATCCAGCTCTACATCCCTGCGAAATTGTGGGTCAGGAAGTTTCAATTTTAACAGAAATTGCGGATCAGGAGGGAAGCTGGGCGTTGCTTCAACGGGGTCTAGTTCAGCCTAACCTGTGTAGGCCTTTGAGGCTCCTGGGCCTCCCAGCCCTGCACTCTTAGCTCTGGGGTGACTTAATCTGGGACAACTAGGCCTGTAGTGGGTTTCATGCTCCCCATGGTCTCTCTGGATTCCTCATTTATACCTAATTTTTTCCTCAAGTCTCCGAAACATGCCAAAAGGGAATGGGAAGAAGAAGGGCAAAAGCCCATCCCAGAAAGGCAGGGGTTCCCCAGAGGGTGGGAAGGAACCCCAGGTCCCTCCAATGACCCATTTGAAACAGTCATGCAGTCCCTCCAGGAGAAGATGGGCAGTTGCGAGATGGTGTTCCATCGCCTGACTGAGATCACTCCCCACGGGCAGCCTCCAGCATACAATCATCCTGTTGAGCCAATTGAGGAAGATCATGGAGGGGCAGATAGCCAACCACCACCCCAGACTTGGCAGGGGGCACTGTCTTTCCCCTTCTCAGTTTAGGAACGAGAGCCTAGACCGGCACCACCAGAGACCCAACCCACACCCTGCTAGCCCAAATCAGCACCACCCAAGACCCAAAACACATCCCACCATCCTGGGCCGGTGCTGCACCCAAAACAACCCACAGCCTGATAGGCAGGCGCAAGTAGAAATGTTCCTCAAGGGGATGGATGCCCTTGAGCAAGCAGTGCAGGTTCTGTCGGCAAGACAGGCAAAACCGGTCCACCAACTGGCAGGTGGCTACTTTGAAGATGATGCACTGGTTGCAAGTGTCCATTGTCTGCATCCCTCCCAGCTGGCACTCTCGCAGAGGTCCTATCAAGCAGGTGAGTACTCAAATGGCACCCCTACTGCTGGGAGAGGATTATGCCCAAATAGGCTGCTGTCACAATGGGGGACAAGTCACCCTTCCTGTACCCAACGCCCCTCGGAAGCTAGGGAGGAATGGGTCATGGGTCCCATGGCCCAACCAGAAAACACCAACCACATGCCAGGGTCAGTGGAATGGAGTGCACCCCTGGGGATACACCTGCTACAGGCCATGAAAGAGAAGATTTGGAGAGGAGAATTTTTAGATTTATTCTTCCTCCTTTTCAGTGACCCTATCACTGAGACCAACAATAAGAGGGAAGGAAAAGAGAAGGAGCGTTTTAAGAGACCTAAGGCCGACCGCAAATGGTCAAATTGGTCCACGTCTTACTCCATCCTGATGGGAGTGAATGGTCCAAATGTACCCTGAAACGGCTTCCGAGCTCATTAAATATTAGGGATGTGCAAACCCCAGGGGGTTTGGCCCATTTGGGGTTCGGCCTGTTAGGTTCGAACAGGTTTGGGGTTGCAGAGCCCATTTGGGCAGGAGGGGGATGGTCTTCCCTCTCCCCTCCAGGCTGCATGGGTGGAAGAGTCACTGGGGAGCACCTCCCCCCCCCGCCTAGTCTGGGAATTTTTTTTTTACCCCCACCCCAGGGATCGCCCTACCTGGTGGTACCGGGGCTCTGACCCCGAGTCCGGCGGTGGCAGTGGTGGTGGGTCCAGTGGCTGTGGTGCTATGGAGTACTTCAGGCCACTACTAGGCCTTCTGGGTAAAACCGGAAGGCCTAGTAGTGGCCTGAAGCACTCCGGAGCATCGCTGCCACCGGACCCGCCACCTATGCCACCACTGGACCTGGAGCCCAACCTACCTGGTGGTTCCAGGGCTCCGTCCCTGTGTCTGGTGGCAGCAGCAGCAGCGGTTCTGTGGGCGGAGGCGCTCCGAAGCGCTTCGGGATGCTACTAGGCCTTCTGGTTTGACCCGGAAGGCCTTAGTAGCAGCTTGAAGTGCTCTGGAGCACCACCACTGCCAGACCCACCACCGCTGCTGCCGCCACCACTGGACCCAGGGCCAGATCCCCAGTTCCACCAGGCAGGTCAATCCTGGGCGGGAGGGGGATAAAAAAAAATAATCCCAGAATAGGCAGGGTGGGGTGGAGGTGCTCCCCAGTGTGTCTTCCACCCATGCAGCCTGGAGGGGGGAGGGAAAACTGGGTTTCTCCCTGCCCCCTTCCCCCCCACCCGAATGAGCTCAGAACCCGAACTTTGTTCGGCCAGTTCAGGCAGCAGTCGGTTCAGATTCGGGGTGTTCGCAAATGGGCCAAACACCTCGAGTTCGGGCCAAACCCCAAACATCCGAACTGCATTTGCACATCCCTATTAAGTATCAGGACATAGTTCGCAAGGCCTTTGACTCTGGCCATCCCAGAGTATGGCTCTGTTATGATGAGGCCTTCCAAAAGAGGGCTTCCATAACCCTGGGGTTGAGATGGAATGTATATACACAAGACCTATGGTTGGAGTGCATGAACAATGCATCCAACACTCCACAAGTGGACAGAGGCCATGTCTTAATAAAGGGGGCAGTGATGTCCATGAATTACCCCTTTCAGTCGGAAGGGTGCCCCCCCCAAAAGGCCCCAACCTGCTGGGAGTTCAATGGATCATGGAGTTGCACCTGCTTCTCATGTTGATTCTGGCATGCCTGTTCCCATTGCTCCAGCAACCACTCTGCCGCACACTGCAAAAAGTCTGCCAACCTGGCCTCAGGAACAAGCAGTCCAGTTTCCCTCCTCAGGGAGGTGCAAGCAGGAGTTTGCACAAGGGTCCAAACACTAGGGACGGGCCCGGTCCCATTACCGGTATACCGGATTTTACCGGTTACCGGTTTCACAAAAACCGGATTCCCGGATTAAATCCGGTATACCGGTACCGGATTTATTGCATTGGTTCCAATGGGGCGCTGTGTCCCCATTGAAACCAATGCAATAAATTAAAATTAATTCCCTCCCCCTCCCAGGCTGCGCGGGTGGAAGGGGGGACACCCCCCACCCACCCTGCCCAGCCTGGCTTTTTGTTGTAAAAGATAGAAGAGCAACAGAGTGAGACCCCGAGGCGAGCCCCCCCCCCAGCACCAGCGGCCGCGGCGTCCCCGCAGCCGCAGGTAAGTATGACCCGATCCCTGGGGGGGGTGGGGGTGTTTAACACCCCCACCCCCCCCAGGGATCACCCCTACAGCGCGCTTGCCGCTTACCTTGGGGAGCTCCGGCGGCGGCGGGCGGCCCGGCGGCTTCAGCGCCGGCTGTGGCTGCCGGCTTCAGGACGTTCTAGGCCTTCCGGTGAAACCCGGAAGTGCACCGGAAGGCCTACAGCGTCCTGACGCCGGCAGCCACAGCCGGCGCTGAAGCCGCCGGGCCGCCCGCCGCCGCCGGAGCTCCCCAAGGTAAGCGGCAAGCGCGCTGTAGGGGTGATCCCTGGGGGGGGGGGGGGTGTTAAACACCCCCACCCCCCCCAGGGATCGGGTCATACTTACCTGCGGCTGCGGGGACGCCGCGGCCGCTGGTGCTGGGGGGGGGGCTCGCCTCGGGGTCTCACTCTGTTGCTGTTCTATCTTTTTTACAACAAAAAGCCAGGCTGGGCAGGGTGGGTGGGGGGTGTCCCCCCTTCCACCCGCGCAGCCTGGACTCGGGGAGGGTTTTTTTTTTTTAAAACAGTTTGGCTGGGGCTTTAATTTTTTTTACATTGCAGCCATTTAAAAATGGCTGCAATATAAAAAAACCGGCACACTGAAATCCGGTACCGGGGCCGGATTAGCGGGCCGAATCCGATAATGCCGGTACGCCCGATACCGGCATTATCGGATACCGGATTCTACCGGTTTCCCACCCCTACCAAACACTGGTGTGTGATTAAACACTAGCAACAGCGCTTAGCAAGTGCCCTGACTGGGCAGCCGTATAATATATAGCGTATGGTTTTAGGATACCAGCTCCTAAAGTAGTGTGGGGGGGCTCTTCCAGCAGTCAGGCATGAGCACGAGCAGCACCCCCACCCACACATGTGCCACGCTAGCAAGGGTCTCCACTCTCCACTTGCCATCCCTACGCACCCCCAAACAAGGGCAGAATTTGCACGTGCCAGCCAGGGTCTTTCCAGTTGCCATCCCTAGCACCCCAAAGAGGGCAGGATTTGCACGTGCCATCCAGGGTCTTGTATCCATTGCCATCCCTCCCTAGCACCCACCCAAAGAAGGGCAGGATTAATTGCACGTGCCAGCCAAGGTCTCTCCATTTGCCATCTCTAGCACCCCAAGGAGGGAGAACTGGAGGCATAATCATAAATGCATGATATTACTTAGGTGTTGTTTATGTGTTCCCGTTTCAGAGAGGGTGAGGAATCGCCAGATGCCAGCACTGGTGCCATGCGCAGGACACCGAGGCGGAGGTTGCCAGTGCCACTGCCAGACAGCAGGTGCACAAGGTCCAATGTCTGGCGGTGGTATGATAAGAAGAACGGATTCACTGTCTGCAAGGTAAGGCATGGAGGCTGGAACAACAGGGTATGCATTGCCCTCTATGACCTGTTAGGAACAGAAGTCCCCTGCAGAGAGAGAGATTGTCACCCACCCACTTGTGGAGACATAATTCAGGCAGGGCTTGACACAGACCATTGTTCTGTTGCATTAAGACACTTCTTATGTTCCTTCCTATCTTTTATGTTCTTTAGGAATGCAGCAAAAGATTCAAACGGGCCCAGGTAGGGACCACTAGGGATGGGCGAACGCGGTTCAGAAGTTTGGAGTTTGGACCAAACTTGAATAGTTCGGTTGACTTAACCAAATGTGCGAACCGAACTCAAATTTGAACATTCAGTTCGGATGTGTTCGGTGTGTTTGGAATTGAATTTCCATTGGTTTCAATGGAAAACACATTATTGGCTGTAACATTTTTGTTTTTTATGATATGTGGCTGTACATCAGGGTTCCTATACCTTCAATAGAAAGCATTATGTGTACCAAATTTCAAAACAATTGGATAAAGGCATCCGATTTTAGAAGCAGTTGAATTACTGTATTTTGCAATATTCTACATATACATTATTAGCTGTAACATTTATGTCTCACATCTAATGTATGTGAAACTTTTCCATTTTATACCCCTTCCCATAATTACTATCTTTGCCAAATTTCAGAAGGATTGGAAAACGGGTCTTGGTGGTATAAGCAATTAATATATAAATGTATGTCTGACCATAACATCTTTATAGTCCAACCAGTGTACATGAAATTTGGCAGGGCTATATATTACACTTTCATGATCATCTCTGCCAAATATCATAAAGGTTTTATAAAGGGTCCCAATTTTATATGCCTGCACAACATATGTAGAGAAGGGGCCTATGCCTGGGATTCTCTTATGTCACTGTGGTATAAGATCGGTTTGTGATGCAAATTGGCCAACAGAAATGTCAACCAAATATCCTCATTCTGTGCTGGGACCATCCCAACATATCTCCCCCACTTGTTTCTGGGAAGTCAGAAGCATCTGTTTAGGAAAGAGTCAATAGAGATTCTCTTATGTCCTCTGTCTCAGTGCTGCAGGATGTGATTGTGATGATAATTGGCCAGCCTGGATGTGTTTAAACTATGTCTCCTGACTGCTGGGATGCTATCTCAGAAGTCCCAGTTATGTTGCTTATGCCCGCCTCAGGGCCGCCCCCTATGCCCACCTCGAAGCCACTACCAATTGGTCCTGTAAAGCTAGAAGCTTGCAGTAATGTGTTTGGCCATTGAATGTGTCTGTCAGTCTTTGGGGTTGCTCCACATCCTTCCTCCTACAGTCTCTCTCCCCCTGCCATGCAGGGTGCCTGCCTCTGACTGGCACTGAATATGCTGATATTCATCTGAATAATGATCTTCACAGGGACAACATCAATTGCTTATATAATTGGGGCCCTTTATCAAAATCTCCTGTACATTTGCTGAAATGGCAGGAAAGATATTTGATACATTCTTGCCAAATATCCTGTAAACAGAATGGAATATCAAAATGTTACAGCTGGAAATGTATTTTCAGATTAATGTCTTATACCCTTGGGACCCTTTATCCACTCATTCTGAAAATTGGCAAAAGTATTAAGCCCATGGAAGGACATAATATGTACAAGTGTCATGAACATTGAATTGAAGATAAAGAAGTTGTAGCCATGAATGTATATGGAGCATTTCCTAAAATCACAACATTCAATTGCTTCTGAAATCGGTTCCCTTTATCTAATCATTCCGAATGTTGGTACACATAGTGCCCTCCATCGTGGGTACAATCTTTCCAATGGTCATAAAAATTGAATTAGAAACAAAAATATTATAGCCAGAAATATGTTTTTCAGTTTTTTCCCTTTATTTAAAAAACCAAATGTCATTTTCAGTTCCTGATTGCACCAAACTAAAGACCAAACTGAGCTCAACCGAACAGAATACTGAATTTGAACTCAAATCTCAACCCTAACAACCGAACAGCCAAACATCTGAACCTGATTCTGTTCACACATCCCTAGGGACCACATCGGGCCTAATCGCATACGCCAAGAAAGTGCACAACCTGACAGTGACATGGGGAACCTCTGGTGTGCAGCATCACTGCCAGAAGAAGGGGGGGAGGCAACCCAAAAGAGAAGACACCAAAGCCCTTCCCCCTCCTCCAGCTCCAATGTGGAGTCTCCTGGGCCCCAGGACTCTCCAGCAGCAAGGGATTTTCAGGCTGAGGTGGAGAGGCCCACCCAGGACTTTGTGACTGGCCTGAAGCAGAGAGTGTCTGCCATGGAGAACCAACTGGTGAAATGGTTCCAGGCTGTCGAGGTGCGGGAACAGAAGGTGGAAGCGTATGCACAGTACGTCTCAAGGTACGTCTTCACCGAGATGGCCGACCTGGAACTCTTCCACCAGTTGGTCTCCAACTGGCAGGCAGCCATGGCAGGGGCCGTTGAGCATGGCTATGAAATGCCGGTGGGTGTGATGCCCCCTACTCCTACCTCCTGTGCACCCCTTCTGCCTTTCCCCCAACCTCCAGGGGGCAGGCCCAAAGACTAGTAATAGATAGTTTCCTTTCTCGTTTAAAATGTTTGGTCTTTGTTTTATAATGTTGTTCTTGTTCTTGTTGTTTTGTTAATAAAAGTTATATTTGTTGTTACTGGGTGATTTCAGACATTACGGGTGGGCGGTTCACCACAGTGAACCCCCAGGGGGGGTGAACAGCGCAACCACGCGTGGGGGTGGAAAAGCGACCCAAACAGACGTGCCGGGAACGGGACCACAGGCGGGAACCGGGCGGAACCATCACGGACCGGGGC
>QEPC01007237.1:2232329-2253608 GCA_003113815.1 Sphenodon punctatus
AACCCAAAGATGTGCCAGGCAGCAGCAGGGTCTCAACTTGCAGACAGCCCCCCAGGAGGGGCATGGCTTGCGTCTGTGGGGGTGTGCCATAGAGAAAGAGAGAGAGGCTCTTTTGGCAGCGGGCATCCCCGAGTGGGTGCGGAGGAGTAGGCTGGTGGCGGGGGGCAGGCTTTCAGGCGGGCACCAGTGGTCGCTGGCCAGTCAGGCACGAGCAACGGCAGCACCCACAATGGAATGACATCCCCCCCATGAGTGGAATGATGGACACACTGTGTCAAGCCCTGCCCAGAATTGCTTTGATGGTTCCTGGGATGGGCCGGCATGACTGCTTCAGGTACAGTGGAATGACAGCCTAAAGCCTATGGGAGTTTAATGATGTCCCTAGAATTAGTGCATGGTTGGACAAACTTAATTCAATCGTGCAATAGGTAGGTAGGTATAAGAACGCACACAGGCAGGCACATCATATATTCCATGTTTTGTTATATTCCATCTCATTCTGGTAGGTTTGCTGCTGCTGCATGTGGGCATTGGGCACAGAAGGGAGTTCTTCCTGGTTCTGGCAGGTGGCAGCGTGAGCTGGCCTCCCCTGCACCCCATCTCTCTCATTCTAGTGGGGAGACTCTCTCTCTCTCCCTCTATCTCTCTCTTTCTGGCGATATAATGCAGGTGACAGCATGGGTGGGATTGTGTATGTCTCTCCTTCTAGCAGTGGGGAGACTCTCTCTCTCTCTCTTGGAAGCAACCTGGGAGGGCAACAGGCACCTTGGCATGAGAGGCAGGAAGGCGAGCTGAGGCAGGCTTTGAGATTGGTGGCAACCTGGGGTACAGAACCCTTGGCACAGACAACATATAGGCCTGGGGGCCATTGGCAGCAGCAGACATTGGTTGCCAGGGTACAGAACCCTTGGCACAGACAGCATATAGGCCTGGGTGCCATTGGTGCTAGCAGCAGCATACATTGGTTGCCAGGGCAGGAAGCATGGCATGAGCAGCAGGCAAGCAGACTGAGGCAGGGTTTGAGCTTTGCAACCGGGGTGGGCGGGCAGGCAGGCAGCGTGGCATGAGAGGCAGTAGGGCAGGCAGGCTTGGGCAGGCTTTGAGCTAGGCAAGCTGGGTGGGCAGACAGGCACCTTGGCATGGTAGGCAGGAAGGTGGACTGAGGCATGCTTTGAGCTTGGCTGCAAGCTGGGCGGGCAGACAGGCAGAGTGGCATGAGAGGCAGTAGGGCAGGCAGGTCGGAACATTGACAGCAGAGCACTCAGATAGGCTAGCAAAGACCGTGCAGTGTGAGAGCCAGTCAGTGTCACAATGGCTGACCGAGATCGTGTAGCCATAGGCCAGCTGGCAGGCTTACAGTTTCCCAGTGCCACCCTGTGTCATGAGCTCAGTCAGGTAAGGTGGCCAAGGCCATCTAGTATGAGAGAGGGGGGGCAGGGTGGGCACCAGATATTGGGAGGTTGGGACAGCACCTCAGCAACAGTAGTCCTAGCCCAGATTGAGGAGAAGGAGCCCCATCCCATGACTGCCCCTGGCATGGGATGGTGTGTGCCACTGCACCATCAATCCTTGGCCATGGGCAGCTTGGGGAATCCCAGCAGTGGAAGGTTCACCTTCAGAAAGAGCAACTGCTCCACCAACTTTGCCCCCAGTCTCAGGCAGTGAGCAAATGTCCCCCGCCATAGAGAACACCCACTCACTGGGGACACTGGTTGGTGGGCAGGACAGGATGCCCTTGGCCACTTTTGACAGGGCTAGCCACACATTGGCCTTGCTGGCCCAGTAGGTCAAGGGATCACTGCCGGGATCAATGCATGGCTCCTCCTCCAGGTAGGTCTCCATGTATGTTGAGGCGCCGTCATACTCCCTCTCATAGCTCTGCCTGGGAACCACCTCCACCACTGCCCTCAGCCACACTGCTTGCCCTATTGTTGTGGGGGACCCCATGCTCCCCAGAGTGGCCTGCACGTAGGCCGAGCTGCTTCTGCTGATGCTGGCAACAGGGTTGCTGCTGGTGCTGCTGCTACCGCTAGGGTTGGGGGAGGGATAGACCCTCCTGGCTGAGAGGGGTGGCTGCTCCCACTCCCATCATCCCCAGGGGTGTCCTGCTGCATAGCACGCTCTGCCTGCCAGACTATCTCCACCAGCACATCCTTATGGAGGTCATAGAGTGCTGTCTGGCGTGCCATGCTGCCCTTAACCCTGGGGTACAGCATTGTTGCCAGGCATATTGCTCCTGCTGCAGGAGCGCGTCAAAACACGCCTCCAGCCCTGACTTCAGCTTCTGCACCAAGTCAAGCACCTCATTGGCCAGCTTCCTGCCTGCAGGGCCACAATCCTGCCCCCTGAGAATCTCGTGCAGCCTCCTCTGGAGACTCGCGACCAGAGGGGTCACCTGGCTGAGGGTGGCAGTGGAGTTGCTTACGGTCTCCACCACAGCCAGGAACGGTCTCAGGACGAAGACCATTTGAGCCAAGAGCTCCCATTCCATCCCATGAAACCCTTCCAGTGCCCTGCAGTCCATCTCCAGTTGCACCTGATGCATGGTGTCTTTCCGCTCATGACGCCACTCGAACATCAGGAAGGTGGAATTCCACCATGTGGCCAGATCCTGGACCAGCTGGTGCTCTAGGGAGCCTTGCTCAGCCTGCTTCTCCCGGAGGAGCTCTCTGCCATTCACGCTCTGGTTGAAGACCCCGCCAGCTTCCTTCCCCACTTGTTCAAGGACCTAAGGGTGCCTTCCCCAATCCTCTTATCCCCCAAGCCCAGAGTGTCCCTGAACACCAGGTGAAGGATGTGTGCAGCGCAAGGGATGCTGGTGAAGCCCCCCTCATGGACTGCCTTTAGTACATTTGTGGTGTTGTCCATCACCACACACCCGTTGGTGAAGGCTGCACCTGACGTAACCCACTACATCACCATGGCGGACAGACAGAGGATTTTTTGCCCCCTCCTGCCTTCTGGCCCACCCAGCGTGATGCGCTGCTTCCAGCATTGCTGGGAGGGGCAAAACTTGGTGGTAGCAATGATGACACAGCTCTGGGAGGAAGGACAGCCATCGCCATCCAGACATCTCCTCTGTGGCACTAGTGTCTGCCTATGACTCACTGTCCGTGATCACGGTGATGTCCCATGAAGGGGAGTACTGGGACCCTGAGACTAGACTGCCTGTACCAGCCATGCTGCTGGCGCTCNCCGCAGCTGATTATATGTTCTGTACAGCGCCAGGTTGTTACTGGCGCTTTATAAATGTTTAATAAAATAATAATAATAATAATAATAATGACTTGTGCCTGAAGCAGGGCCCACCTATACCCTGCTTCAGGATCCCTCCTGCTACTCCCAAAAGTTGCCTCCGGGTCCTGCCAGCAGTGCGCCATCACCACCACGTTGGCATGCTGTGCATTTCTACATGACCACCGGGCTTTGATGAAGTGTATGGTGGCATCCCCAGCCCCTGCCAGCTGCTCCCTCACCCGTTCCTTCAAAGCCGTGTACAGGGTTGGCACCACATTCTGACTCAGGGGTGTGTGGGATGGCAGCTTTAACTGGGGGGCCAGGAACCCAATCAGCTGCTGGAAGCCCTTGTCCTCTACAATTGAGAAGGGCTGCCCATCCAGCGCAATCATTATGGCCAACAGGCACCTGGCTTTCTCTTGATAGCCATACTGTCCTCCAGCTGCTGATGGCCTTGGCAGCTGCCCCCACCCCAGCTCCTCCATGGTGGACTGACGCTACTGGTGAGGCTCCTGCTGCTGTTCTTCCCCCCTGCTCCTGCTGGTAGAGGCAGCAGTTGGTGCAGGACACTTGCCTGCTGAAGGAGTCAGTCGACTGGGTACTGCAGTCGATAACCTGCTGGCATCCACTTCCCCTGCCTTCCCACTTAGCAGCAGAGCACTGTGGCATGATTTCAGGTGCCTCGCCATTGCAGTTGTCCCAAGGTTGGCGAGCACCTGCCCATGCTTCACCAGCTTATTGCTCAAAGTGCACTGCACCTCTCTGGGATCATCTGCCCGCACAAGCTTTAAATGTTTCTAGACAGAGGATTCACCCCCCCCACACACACACCTTCTGGCCTGCTCGGGGTGATGCACTGCTGCCAGCACTGCTGGAAGGGGCAGAACCTGGTGACACCGCTCTAGGAGGAGGCTCAGCCATGGCCTCAGCTACACACATCTCCTCTGCAGCACTAATGTCTGCCTCTGACTCACTGTTGTCTGCGATCACAGTAATGTCCCGTGAAGGGGAGTACTGGGACCCTGAGGCTAGACTGCCCATGCCCGCCATGCTGCTGTCACTCTCCCTGTGCCCCCCTCTATAGCTGCTAGTGCTGCTGCTCCTCCTCTCCCTACTTCCATTGCCCGGGGGTCGGGCCCTGCCTCTAGCAGCTGGGGTGGGATCCACCAGCTCTGGAATGCTGGGGATCACCTCCACAATGGGGGACATTGGTGGCCCTCAAGGAACATTGGAAGCAGCAGCACCTGCTCCTGCAGTCGCAGCAGAGACAGCCGCAGCCTCATGTCATGTCCTGCAGGCCTCCCAGTGCCCTGTGTTTCAGTGGAGGGCACTGCCAGGAGGTGATGCTGAGCCACTGAAGCCTTTTGCCCTAAAACAGTCCTGTGGAGTTTGGGGTGTGGTGGTGTGCTCGAGCTGCTGCTGATGCCTGCTGCCACTCCGTGAGCACGGCCCCTACCACCACCTTTCCCACGTGCCCCATTGCCTGTCTTATGGGCAGCAGACCAGCCTCTCTTACTTCCCTTCTCCATGTCTTCAAACACACACAAAGCTTTTATAATATTTTTTTACTCAATTTTTGTATCTAATATATCTATCTCTACACTAAATCTAACTGCCTTCTAAAACCTATTGAATTAAATGGAATATCCTAATAACTGCAAAGGCCATGTCCTACAAACATACTGTATCTCATTCTCTCTCTATAACTAAGCTAACTACGATGTATATCTATCTAATAACTATCTATATATACACAATATTACACAGGGGGAAACACAAAGAACACAGGGCGGGGTACAAAACTGAAATGAAAATCAATCTAATAATAATTCTACTCTAAAGAAATCCAAAACTTAAAACAGGGGAAGGGAATAATCAAGGATGGAATAAGATGGAAAGGGAAAGGATTCAATGGAGGGGGGAGGGAGGAAGGAAGATTGAATACAGGGAACACAGGGAAGGGTAAAAAACAAAAAACACCACCTAAATCTAATATAATCTAAATAAATGTTAATATGGAGGTAAATGGGTTGGATGGGTGAAATAGGAGGAGGATGGCAATGGATTGGGGAGCTGGGAACTGCTGGGAGAGGGACTCTTCTGAAAGGCCTGCTGTCAGAAACAGTGACTAGTTCAGAAGGTATTGGGAAGGGGGGAGGCCAATGAGTTTTGTTACTTGCTGCGCCCACCTCACTGCAAACCCCATTGGCTCCATGCAGCCTAGCCCATGGCCAATTGCAGACTGCGAAGCGAGTGGTCTGAGGTGAAAAGGGATGGTGATTAGGCAGGCTGGCTGCTACTCCAAGCCTCTCCACCCCTGGTGCCTGGAAGTCTGCTCCTCAGCTGACTCCCCCTCCCTGTCACATTTTGTCTTCCAGTGACATGTTTTTGCCACCCGAACTCGATCTGAACAGACCAAACTGTTCGGTCATTTCAGAGTTTGGAATGAAGTTCGATTCAGTCAGTTCGGGTTCGGTCGTCCGAACAGACCGAGTTTGGGCTGAACTCCGAACTTCTGAACCCCGTTCGCACATCCCTACTGCAGGATGTGATTGTGATGATAATTAGCCAGCCTGGGTGTATACACTATGTTTCCTGATTGCTGGGATGCTACGCCCAAAGTCCCAGGTATGTCCGTTCTATGCCCGCCCCTCATGGCCGCCCCTGTGCCCGCCTCAAAGCCACTACCAATTGGTCCTGCAAAGCTGGAAGTATGCAGTAATTGGCCAGTGAATGTGTCTGTCAGTCTTTTGGGGTGCTCCACAGCCTTCCTCCTATAGCCTCCCTCCCCCTGCCATGCCAGGTGCCTGCCTCTGACTGGCACTGCATGTGCTCCTATTTATCTGAATAATGGTCTCCAAGGGGACAACTTCAATTTCTTATAAAATTGGGTCCCTTTATCAAATTATACTGTAGTATGGCAGAGATGACAGAGAAGGTATGTAATATGTTACTGCTAAATGTCTTGTAAACAGGATGGAATATAAAAATGTTACACCTGGAAATGAATTTTCAAGTTAATGTCTTATACCGTAAGGACCCTTTATCCAATCTTTCTGAAAATTGGCAGGAATGTTCATCATGTGGAGGAACATAATATTGATAGATTTCCTGCAAATTTGATGAAAGATAAAGAAGGTGAGGCTATGAAAGTTTATGGAGCTTTTCTTAAAATCACAACATTCAATTGCTTCTAAAATTGATTCTCTTTATCTAATCTTTTTGCAAATTGGTACACATAGTGCCCTCCATTGGTGGTACAATCTTTCTAAGAATCATCAGAATTGAATAAGAATCCTAAAGGTTACAAGCAGAAATACATTTTTCAGTTTTTCCCTTTATTTCAAAAACAAAAAGTCTTTTTGTTATTATTATTTGTCATTTTTGTTATTGCAGTAATAATAATGAAAAGGATAATTTTCAACATCATTATTGTAACAACAAAAAATGACATGCACACTGTATCAGAGGGTCTCCCAGGGCTACACAGGCACTGGGGTGTCTCTCACAGGGAATTAGCTTACCCCCTGCTACACCATTTCAGCCTCAGCTGAATCCCCCTCTTTACTGAAGGGGGTACCCTCTCAGGAAACACCACACAGTCCCAAGGGTATTAAATCCACAATCCTTTATTGGACACAACCAGTGTACACACTCCCTGGGTCTGCCGGCTCAGTTGCCTCCACCCTGCAGACCAAGGTCCATCTCTCAGGCACAGGAGCACCACAATATCAACCCCCAAAGTCCATCCAGAAAGTCCTCAAAGCCCCCAGGCTCTGGCCAAGCCTTCCCCAGGCAAAAGGCGCCCTCCTGGGCACAGCCTCTCCCACTTGCCTGGGCCCCTCTGGTTCTCCAGCCTTCAGCAGCTTGGATAGCATAGAGCAGGCAGGGTTGTTCAGGGAGATGTTGCTCCTTCAGCTCCATGGCAGAGACTATATCCTCTCTGCCTTGCTCTCCTTATGTACAGGCAGAGTGGGTGTGGCCAGGCTTCCTTTCCTCAGCCTTAAAGGGCCACTAACCTGCCCACTTTATCCCAGGATTTCTCAGCCTGTTTACCCCACAGGCTGTTCCCCAGGTAGGGGGCTGTCTTTGCCATGCCCCTGTGTGGGCTCAGCCCTTTGGCTGACCCACTCATCCCCCTTCTTAAAGGGGAAGCAGCCCCACAGGACTGCCCCCTGCTACGCACACCACTAACAATTATGAAACTTTTTCCATTTCCAACAACATACAAATGTCCCTTGAGTGTGTCCCCATTTAAATGTACACCCCACCAAGTTGAGTTCAATTGTTTGTTCCTATTCATCAAGTCAGGAGTGGAGGTGTCATTGTCTTTAGTATACTGTGAGGTAGTCCACGTCCATAAAACATTTCCTCCAGTTAGGGCAGGTCAAGGTGAGAAGGCAACATTTTTGGAAACCCAGACCTGACATTTCAATATCCTCTCAGTATCCCTCTGGTATTACTGTATTTCGTCTAGGATGGGGCCTTGTTTCTTTTTATTTAAATCCACACTGATCTTGCAAGGTCAAAGGTATCGTTTATCCAATGTTTGTAGCCAAAATTCCATAGGCTTTTGTAAAAATCATGCACAGGATCTAAATCACTGGCAGCATGATGGCACTAAATTAAAACAAAATATGCAACAAGTTAGGTTATATCTCCCCTTTTTTTCTTGTTTTCTTTTTCCTTTTTCACTTCATCAATCAGGCTAACAGCAAGGGAGGTCACCCTGCCAACAGTCCCTGTAATTGTTTAAATGCTTAGGAGAAAAAAACAACCTGTAAGTATCAAACAGTCATGGCACCACATGCACACATCCACAAAAACAAAAACAAACAAACAAAACTGCAGTTAACCAGGCCTTCTAGAACATCCAAAACTTCTTTTCTGCTTCTATAAAAAATAAAGAGAGACAGATCCAGTCTGTATATGGCCATTGTAATTACCTGGAAAGAAATTGGTTGGTTATGCACACTTCCCTGGATTTGTTTCCTTGGATAACACCAATTTAAAAGAGAGGAGCATCGCCAATCAGAGGTCAATAACACCCTAGTGTTATAAAACAAAGCAAACCCAGCTGTTACAACATGAAGATGAGGCCAGTAGCCTGCGTTTAGAAGTTAAAGCCAAGGGATTGTGTGACTTTCCCAGTTTATTTATAAAACTTTGCAAATCACTAGAATTATATAAAAATAAAAATACCCTACACTTCCCTCCCCCACTTAATACTGGGAGAGTACGAACAGTATTACGCTAGTAATTATTGTGCCTGCATATTTTTAGTATTTAATAATTTCGGAGGTCTGGTAAACTGAACTTCCTAGAAACTGAGCCTGCAATTAAAATCACTCAAAGGGCCATGGGGGTAGCATTACACTTGAAATACTAGTGTTTGAGGTGCTGGATTTCATGTGGCACAGGCTGGACATGCTGATGGCACCAGCAATGATTTACCAAATGTGGAGACAGACTGCATGGGGAACAAACACAAACACTGCTTCCAGGCCAGACCCTAGGCAGGAATGAGACAGAATATTAGCTCAAATATAATGAAAAACCAAAACGGTAGAGCTGAAAATGTGTTTTTCATTGAACCCACTGGAAAACAAAAACAAAAGCAAAAATAAAACACGGAAATTTGATATTTATGAAAACGAAAACAACAGATTTAAATAACGAAAACAGAAAACGAAAAATGACATATGCCCCTGGTGCACACCTTTACAGAGTGAGGAACTACAATTAACTCCTCAGGGCACTCAGGCAGAGTCTTATACTTTATTTTCTTTATTTGCTGTGACCCATAGGTCTAAGCAGTGTGTTAATACAAAATCATTCAATGCATGAAATACATAAGAAAACAACAAAAAAGTAATGCAAAACATACATACATAACAGTACCAACAGATCATAATAAAATACGCATATCTATACAACACATAACTATGCACCATTAAAACATTTCCCAAATATCATACAAAAATAATATCACAATTAAATAAGTCCCCTGAAAATGTATTACTAAAATATTAATCAGGCAGAGTCACTCACAGACATACCCACATGGAAATCTCCTCAAGCATACAAATATACATGCACCCCATCTCGCACATCCCACATAGTCAAGGATACACACAAATTACTCATATCAGCACTGAAGCATGGTCAGTGGCACAAAGACACCACATGCTTGTAGAAGCGGATGATTTTTGAGACTGTATTGAAACTGATGATTTTATTCCTCCTTACAGACAGTTTTAGCCCTTGCTGGCAAAAACAAATGGTGGTAAAAACAGTGTAGATGAGACCTTATTTTTAGCAGAATACCTAAACAGAATACCTAAAAGACAACACTACCAATCACAACAATAAAAGCAATCTTTGCTACCCTCTTAAAACACTTTTTCTAGCCTACTTTCCAACTTACATGTTCTTAAAATGTTTTCCTTATACCTACTACATTCCCAACACCACTGTTCTGTATTCCCCTCCTCAACACACAAACACACATGGGGGGGGGGGGGATTTACTTCAGGTTGGATTACTTGTGCAGGGGCCAGGGACCACTGTTGCTGGTTAGGGCAGGGTGGGTGAGCCACATGGAGAGTTGGGTGAAATACGTTCCCCAAAATAAGTTGGTGAATGTCAGCATTTAACTCCAAGCCCTGTCCTGGAAACCTGGTCATAGAGGGGAACTCCTGGGCAATGATACAGGCCCCTGGAAATTCCGGGGAAAGGATAAATGTCCCTGGGCTGGCCAGAGGAACTTCCCCCTCCTGGGTGACCTTGATGCCAGGCATCCCTCTCTGGTTGAGGTTGCCAGTACTCCTTAAGGGAGGCATTTCCTTCTGTGGGATCAGGGTTAGCAACTACAGTGGCCACTTTGTCTGTGTCAGCAGTGTCTGTTAGAAGGTCTGGATCACAAGGTGGCGGGGGACTTGTAATTTCCTTAGGTTGATTTACTGGAAAAATATCGTGGATGACATCATTGTCATACTCGGAATCACTACCTTCATGCCGGAATTCTGGATCCATGTAATCTTCCCCATTAATCATGGAACTCATTGCAATGGGTTTGCTCTTTACTGCAGAAACCATTCCCTGTTTAGATTGCAACTGCTGTGTCAGGGCTGATATTTCTTTCCAGAGGAGCCAGACGGCTGCAGCATTTTTAAATTCCTTTTTTGGTTGGTACAAAGAGACATATTTTTCCCATACCTCAAACAGCTGTGCAGAAGAGACTGGGCATGTCAGGTCCTGATCAGACCAGGGGCATACTCTTTGCTCATATAGGAATTCCTGTAGTTTGGGGATGTTTTTTACCTTATCCCAATGCTCAGTGGGGACCCCTCCCACATTCCTCCTCTTAAACCAAGCCATAGAAACCCAGGTACTGGGAAGTGCCAGTCTAGGGGTAGTGTTGTATCCTTATTGTTACAATTGCCCCGTCCTGCAGTGCGAAGGTATAATTTGGTTTATAATTTGGTTCCCGCTTTTGGCACAAAGCCCCTGCACATGCAGTTGGAAGGCTTGTTAAATGTGACCAGGGGAATGCTATCCAGGTATTTTTGGAGGATGCCCACGATATGATGTGCCAGCACTGCTGTCTTGTGACAAGAATTTATTTGCCAGACCCCCACCACACCGCATTTCTCCGCTACAGGACCCCACGATGCAGTATGCCAGCACAACTGTCTTCCGACAGGAATTTGGTAGCCAGACTCCACTACACCGAATGCCTTTACTGCTGTCTACCAACAGAAATTTGTGCCATAGATATATATACCCCCCCCCCCATGCATTTCTCCACCAAAATGTTCTAGGGGAAATAAATGGGTTTGTTGTACCTCAGTTTACCCCCACCAGGATCGAAGGTCACCAATTAACAAGCCAATGTATGTGGGTAGTGGTACAACACAATGTTATTGGATAGACACATAGCACCTGGACATGGCAATATTACCAGTTAAGAACCCCAGTAACCTAACCTAGGATATATTACATGTCCGAGGCCATGGGCAGAGATGTGAGCTGGTTCAGAGGAGGAGCAGAGGGGGCCCAGGAGATAGATGGAAGGAGTTTCTGGTCTCTAGATCTTTGAGAGAGACGGAAAGGGTCAACAGCCCACAATAGCTCATTGCAAAGCTAGTGGCCACAAGCGCTGAGACAGAGATTAGTTCCTTGGTGTTCTCTTTTATAGTTTTCTTGTCATTTATTACAAATACATGTTGCAGGGTCCCTTCATTACACCACCTTCTTTGAACATGCCAGGTGTGGCAGTTAGCGGACCATTTGTCATCACTTGGAACATGATCGGCACGTGAAGAATTTTCTCTACTTCTGCTGGGGCAAACTTCCTTCCTTTAAGGCCTCCCTTTTCTTATCAGAGATAATGACCAGCTCATATTCTCTGCTAGAGTATAGGTTTCTGGAATCTGCCTGGTTACTGCTTACTCCCATAATCCTTAGCTGGGCTGAGTTTCTTCAGGCCTCATATTTCTTATTCCTCTGACTATGGCCAAACTGCCTAATTATTTCATAATTCTTTATGGCTCAATATACAGAAATACTTCATTAAACGAATTAAACCCAATTGAGATTGCGAAAGGAGGATTAACATACATTAATGCTGTTATTCTTTGCTGTCCCAATTTTGGACCCATATAGTCTTCATTATCCTGCAAGGACACAATTATGTTGTTCACGTAAAGATTAAAAAGCATAGGGGTCAAAAGGCAACCCTGCTGTACTCCTCGTAAATTGGGAACAGGGGCAGAAAGCATACCTCTCTGATGTATTCTTACCCACATGGAAGTTTCAGAGTGACCTAATCAATATCAACAACCATTTATCAATATGCAGATGTTCCATTTTTAGCCATATGCTTTCCTTATTGATTAAATCAAATGCTGATGAAAAAGTGACAAAAGTAACAAACAGTTTTTGATTTAAACTTTTGTACTTCTCTACTAAATGAGCCAAAACAAAGGCCTGGTCAACAGTCCCCTTATCAGCCTGTTCCTCAGCCCAGATGTTATCATTTATCCACTGTGAAAGCCTATCTAATAGGGTGGGACACCGGGGAGAATACAGGATACCGGATTTATTGGTATCGGATCTCTCCAGTATCGGATTTACTGGTATCAGCATACCGGTTATTTAACATTGGCCGGTTTACCATTTTGTTTTACATTGCGGCCATTTATTTCAATGGCTGCAGTGTAAAGAAACCGGTAAAGCGGCCAATGTTAAAAAAAACAGTATGCCGATACTGGTGATTATCAGATTAATCCGATATACCCAATTATCGGATTTATCGGATTAATCCGATACCAATATTGTCACCCCTACTATCTAATTACAACTTTTAATAAAGTTTTGATATGATACAAAGAAGACTAATTGGTCTATAATTCACAGGATCATATACA
Source organism: Sphenodon punctatus (assembly GCA_003113815.1). NCBI lineage: Eukaryota > Metazoa > Chordata > Lepidosauria > Sphenodontia > Sphenodontidae > Sphenodon > Sphenodon punctatus. The sequence goes on from QEPC01007237.1 coordinate 2,244,998, forward strand.
GTCCCTTCTTGTAAATGGGGACTACAACTGCTGTTTTCCAGTAATCTGGAATTCTACCCAAAGCATTCATTTTTGTTAAAAAATTAGCCAATACTGCTGCCCACCAATCTGGAAACAACTTAAAAGCTTCCCCTGACAAAAAAAATCGACCCTGGACACCTTGGGGACTGGGGAATATTGAAAAAGCATGTGGTTTTGCAAATGGAGGTATGTCCTATGGATCTTTTTTGTATTGTGGGAGATTTCAATGCCCGTATTGGCCCAAATAAGATAGCTGCTTTGTGAGCTTTGGATTTACCAGATTTAAGGGATTATAATTTCTGTTGGAATGTAAACCGGACTTCAAGGGATAGTGAGGTAAATGGGCATGGCTGTAAGCTCTATAAATTGTCTTTGAATTATAATTTAAGAATTTTCAATAGGAAATTGGCTGGGAGATGAAAATTAACACTTTACCTTTGTTAATCACAATGGAGGTAGTGCTGTTGACTTGGTATTGATATCCCCTCAGTTAACTCAGTATATTGTACATTTTAAGATAGGTACTAAAGCGGATAGTGAGCATTTTCCTGAAAGTTTAGATTATAAGATTAAAGAAAGTGATGTAGGCAGGAAGAACTTGAGGTAAATGAGGGTTGGAAGTAAGATGCAAGAGTAGGGTCCAGTGGTTGGACACATTGAGGAATATGATGGTTTCAACCTTGATCACAGATAAGTGTATGTCAATACATTTAGGTCTTATAAATGCGGTGGATGTGGATGAGGCTTTTACTGGATGGAACCTCTTGATGATTGAGTTGTGAACCTGGGATACCTGGGGCTGTCATCCGTGCTGAGACAGGCACTCCTTCAATAGTGTACTTAGGGAAATTGATGTATCTAAGATTCTGGCTGAAAACCTTAGGCCAGCAGGAAGAATCTCTTCCAATCCAATGCGTAATTGAAGAACTGGAGCATACTGGAGTAAGCATATATATTTAGCTGAAATATCTGGCTCATCTGCTTAATAATTTGGGTTTCTCTCTTACCTTTTGGGGGGAGAAGCCATTAGTAACTATCAAAGCCCTGGTATACCTCAGACTAAAAGATATGATGCAAGAAAAACTGTCTTTAGTGTGACAATGGAAGGTTTTGCCTTGGTTAGGACAGATAAAAAACAGTATTGTTTTTTAACCTTACCTGGATCTATTGGACAATGGTGTACTGAGGAGGAATTATACCTGTTTAAGACTGCAGCAGATACATACTGCAGTTCTGGAAGGAAGATATTCCAAGGTGCATTATGATTTGTGACTCTGTTCCTGCAGTCTTTGAGAAATCGAGACTGTGGAACATTTGGTTCTTTACTGCCCTTATTATTGTCGTTTGAGAGACACCTGGCTGGTGCCGGTGCTTTCAAAGGCTAAGGGTTTGGAAAAAGAAACTCCGTATAAATTTCTTCTCAATATAACAGCAAAGGATGACTTAATAGTTATTGTCTCATTCATTGGACTTGCCTTAAAGAGAAGGGAGAGGGTGATGGCAGGTATTAAGAGGTATCAAGTGCGAGGGTCTCAGGGGGAAAGAAGGGGAAATCCCACAAACCCAGCACCTAACCCTTGCCACTCCCCTCGTGGGACTCCTGCGGTGTAGCGGCGCTCACAGTTCCATTGAGAAAAGAGTCCCCTCAGGTTAGTGGTTAGCCCTGGAAGTTCTCGAAGGAACGAGGCCATGTCATCACAGGGATGGGATCAGTAGAGTGTGTGAGCAGGCCCCTACTCTGCCCACAGGGGGGCCAGGTCCCTGCCTGGAGACACGCAACCCCCCCCCCCACAGTGCCAGGGAAAGAGTTCACCGCATGGGAGGTTATGTGGCAGAGAGGGTAAAGCACCGTAGGAAGGAGGAGGAAGGGAACAGCCATTACCCCCACGGGGAAGGAGGGGAGAACAGGGGGACCCCAAGGAAACAGGAGGGATGGTGCACTCCAACAAGAATACCCTTTATCCTGAACCCGCACTCACTCACCTTACACTCGCCTTGCATTTGCCTTTCACTCCACCCACACAGAACTCGCAACAGTCTTTGGCACAAGCCTCGTACAAACACCCAGGGGCCAGCTTCACAGTCAAACTGATCGCCGGCAAGGAAGCACTGATTGCTTCTGCTTAAGGAGGCCTAGCTCCTCCCCTGCTGTGCCTGCAGGCGCGTGGAGCATCGCAACGGCAAGCTAGGCCCCGCCCCTCTACCTCCCGGAAGTGCAGAGCTCGTCTCTGCATGGTCTGGCAGCCCTGCCTCCCTAATTGGGGTTCTCTCTATGTCCTAATATAAGCCCGCCTGCCTGTCTTCCAATGGCACCCCTGTCTCTGCCCCTTGGCAACCCACAGTGTCTATGGTCAGTGGAACGGTTTCTGTTGTTGCGGGGTCACTCTGCATGGGGACACACTCCTCTTTATGTCTTGGTTCCCTTTGGAGGGTCCTTGTCCCTTGCCAGCGGGGTCTTGCCCTGACATCAAGAGAAATGTATAGTGGTAAAAACCTGGAAAATTTGGAAAATGAATGCCTAGGTCTCTAGGTATACTTAACCTGCAGGTTAATATCCTTAAGCGCTCATGGTTCCCTTTAATTACTCTTAAATAATTTATTAAATAATTTATGTTTAGTCTGGCAGGTTGGTGATAGGTCAGTCTGCCTTCTGCATAAATGTGATAGTATGAAATAATTTGATATAGCCAGAAGATGAGTAAAAGTTTTGTAGAGCTGGATTGTTCAGCTAATTGTGATGTCTTAACTGTCAGTAAAGCAAATTGTGTATTATGTTATTTTTACTTAATGTTGTTTAATAATTGGCCATGGCGAAAGCCCGTGCTATAATAAATTTGATTTGATTTGAGTTGTGTCCTTTATTGACAAAGGAAGTGTCTGAGAAACCTCTTAGAATAACTCCGGTGGTTGGAGAGGAAACTTAAAATTGATCCAACCAGTATAGTAGTAACCATGCTTCCAATGGTTCCTTCTCTTTGCTGCCTCTGTGCCGAATGACTCCCATGGGTTTTGGGACCTCGTGAACAGAACTGCAAGAGGGGGTAGACTGTTCAGGGAGCCAAAGATTGCAATTACTGTGTCTGGGAGGACCATTCTTTCAACTTTTTAATGCTCTGAGTTCTTAAAGAGAGTCCCAGAGGAGGTAAGGTTATTTGATCTCCCAAAATAGGAATCCGTTACCTGCCAGGAATGTTTTGATGGTATTAAGGGTTTGAAGTAAAAAAGAAATTGATGAAGGAAGGATTGAGGGGCCATTCACCTCTCCACCTCTAGTTAACCGCCACGTTTCCCCCCTGGGGATAGTGCCCAAAAAGGTCTCAGGTGAGTTTTGCCTAATAAATCATCTATCATATCCAATGGGGGAATCGATCAATGACACTATACCAGAGGAACTCTGATCTGTACGGTATGTGTCATTCGACACAGCAGTGGAACTAGCCAAGGACTACTGTCGAGGTGTGTTGATGGCAAAATGTGACAAAGTCAGCATTTCGCCTCCTGCTGGTCCATCCAGATGACTTTGAGCTATCGGGTTTCCAGTTTCAAGAAAATTTCTGTTATGACAAGACAATGTCGATGGGGTGCTCCATTTCATGGGCTGCCTTCAAGAAATTCAGCTCAGTACTTGACTGAGTAGTCTGGGACAGAACACAATCATGGCAGGTCATCCATTATATTGATGACTTTTTGTTCTTGGGCAGAGCAGGGACCAACAAGTGTAAGCACCTGCTCCACACATTCCAGGCTGTAGACAGCGAACTGGGTGTTCCACTGGCCCCTGAGAAAACTGTGGGCCCTGTCACCACACTAACTTTCCTCAGGATTGAAATGGGAGAGCTTTTTTATCCTGGCTCTATGCAAAGGCCTCTGGTAACCTATGTAAACTAGATTTTGGTCCTGGGAAAAAATAGGGACTCAGAAGCAGGATCTGAACTTTGGTTCCTTACTGAGCTGCTGTTACTAGAGGGAAGAGAAACCTTTTCCCCAATGAACACAGAGACCAATTTTCCTTTATCTTACTTTACTAAAGAAGTTAAAATAGAATACAAGTTACAATAATTTTTTTAAAATTTTTTTTTATTTTCATAGATTTATACGATGAATAAGATGAAGTTAAAGTAGTAAATCTGGATCCAAACTTATCCTAAGTAAAACACATATATTAAGTATGCAATTAGAAAGAATACAAGCATCTCAATATTAAAAAGAGACAAAACATATAGATAGGAATACTTATAAAAGTGTAAATGAAGAAATAGAATGAGAAGTATGGCCAGACAGGAAAATATAGAAAGTAATAGAAAAATTAATCTGTTGCAAAAGGCGTTAATTCAGATTCTGACAGAAAGCACCATCAGTAACTGAAGAACATAGAACTCCTGTCAGAGATGCTTTATATACTCATTTGCACCCTAATATACATTCCATAAGTAACGTTTGATGTAGCTAAATCTATAAACAATATTTCTAATTAAAAGACGTTTCTTCAACTTCAAACCAGATCTAATACGGTCTAAAGATGACATCCTGAGGACAGTGGGCCTTAGTCCTTATCTCAAAAGGATAACTTCACAGCATTGCTGTTATCTCTATGTTATTGCTATGCTTAGGAATTTCCATCTACTTCACTTCTGCTATGAGTTCCCTTTGTTCTACATATTTCAGGCAGTGTTTTAGGCCTAGCAATAAAATCTCCAATTCAGCAGTCTACACCTACACCACACCATTACCACATTAGGGTCATGAAGGAAGTGAGGGAAAACCTAGAAACATGGCACTATTTCCTAGATAGCTAAAATGATGTCAGTTTCTGGTGGAGGAAACGCCTGCTTAAAGTGGAGCTCCAAGTTCAGCCTGAGGCTGCTGGTGGCCTTGGCTTTGGAGTTAATGTTTGGTGGAAATGGTGCGAGGCCCCTTGGACACCTGAATGGGCAGAGGAAGGAGTCACCAGAGACTTGACATTTCTTTTTCCCCATAGTCCTCACAGTGCACCTGTGGGCAGAGGCCTTTGCCAACCAGGAAGTGGTTTTCTTGTGTGACAAACTCATGGTAGTTCATGTTATAAACTCAATGACATCCAAATCTGCTAGGATAATGAGGCTGGTCATGAAGTTTGTCCTGCAGTGTCTAAACTTTAATATCTTGTTTACATCCAAGCATGTCCTGGGAGTTAATAGTGGCATAGTCAAAGCATGCTCTCACCTTCAGATGAATTGTTTTTGCCTGTTGGCATCGGAGGCATGTGAGGAGCCAGATGTTATGCTACTGGACATCTGGAACCTTGGATACAAAGAGTGTGATCCAGCTCCCATCGCATTGACTTGTTTAGAGCTGAATCACACTCTAGAAGTGTATCAGATGGTGCACGGTTCCTTGGCCAGCAGCACCTGCGCTGCTTATGGGAGGGCTTTCTGGGAATTTCAGGAGTTTAGGATCAGACGAGGATGGGCCATGGGTTTCCCCATCTCAGAGCACCAGGCCATTCAGTTTGCCTCAGCCTTACTGCACCAAGCCAGTAAGCTTTCAGCCCTGGCATTTTCACCCTACCCAGACGGTGATTTTTTCACCTGCCGCCTTATAGAAAGTTGGTCCTGGGATCATGGCAGGAGGGATGACAACAGGCTCCCCATCACCCCAAATATCCTTACCCAACTTGACAACAAATTCACTCAGGTTTGTTTCGTGCAGGTGAGGCGGGTTTGTTTGGGACAGCTTTCAAGGTGGCATTCTATGGAGCATTTGGGTAAGCGAATTGGTGGCCGAGTCCTTCAGGTCCCAATCCTACAGAGTGGTACTCTTCCAAGACACCCAGCTGCAGGGCGATTCTTTAAGGATCCGCCTGCAATATTTGAAAACTGACCAGAGGGTTATTGGGCAAGTGGTAACACTATGCCCAGTGGAGTCCCCACAGTTGTGCCCAGTCATAGCTGTCAGCAAGTACCCCGAGACCTGGCCTCCCTTAGACGGCCAACTATTGCTTCATGCTGATGGTGCCCCCCTTACAAGACACCAGTTTATGACCCTTTTTACAAGGGTAGCAGTTCAGGTGGGGTCAGCGTGTAGGGATGGGCGAACAGATCATGGTTCGGGTTCGGCCATTCGGTTCGGCTGCGTTCGGTTCGTCCATTCGGTTAGTTCACCGGGTTCGGCCGCATTCGGCCATTCGGGAAATGTTGTTATGGGTGTTTTTTTTTGTTTTTTATATGGTTTTTTGGTTTTTTATTGGGTTTTATATGGGGTTTTTTTTATTTTATTTTTTTTATCTAATATCTAATATTATATATATCTAGCTACACTAAATCTAACTGCTATTAACTATTCTAAATGCTATGAACTAAATGGACTATCTAATAAGTACACAGGCCTACTCCTACAAACACTAAAACTAAATCACTAACGCTGTGTGATTTCAGACGTTACGGGCGGGTGGTTCACCACAGTGAATCCCCAGCGGGGGCGAACAAAACAACCACGCCCCGGGGTGAATAAAGGCCCGGAGGGGGCCCAGGGCCACAGGCAGGGGCAGCAGCACCCCACGAAGCAGGCAGGAACACACCACGGCAGAGACAACAGGGCGGGAGCAGCCAGGGGGAACCGCCCCCCCTGGACCGGGGTGGGGCCCCCACGGGGCATGACACCGGGGGGGCTGGGAGGAGCACAGGGAGTCACAGGCTGCCGCTGGGAGCCACTGCGGACCCAGGGCCTGGGTGCCCCGCCCGCTGGACGTCCACGTGGGACCACACCCCCAACAGGGCCGACATCTCTGCCGCGGAAGGCTCCGTCACACAGCAGGCAGCAGAAGGGGGCCAAGGAAGATGTCCCAGCTCCAGCAGCCCGTGGTACACCGCCCCATGGGTGCGCTGGTACCCACGCGCCCCGTGGACACAGGAAAAGTGGGACACGGCCAGGGCAGGGCCATCCTCAGCAAGGCACAGCATGTAGGCACTCAAACCGCACACCACCAGTGCAGACACGGTCTCTGCCCCGGCCCAGGGCACATGAGAGCACCGCTTGTCCGGGATGCATCCCTCAGGGAAGCGAACCAGCTCCAGGGCCTCCGCATGCAGCCGGCAATCACGAGCGCTCACCTCATAGCCGAAGTAACAGAGTCCGAAGCTCAAGCTCTCAAAGGCACCCGCACGGCTGCCCGGGGCGCCCAGGAGCAGCTGCACAGCCGGGGTATGCCACAGGTCACAAAGAGACATGGTCTTGCGGAAGGTCCAGTTATGGGGGGCCCCATGGGGCCCGGGGAGCACGAGCCCCATGGATGGGCAGCCAGCCATGGTCCGGCACGACATGGAGACTAACACAGAGCCCTGGGGGCACACACACCCTCCAGGGCCTGGAGGGGCTCTGAGGGGCCCCGAGTACAGGGAATGCGGCCGCAGACTGAAACATTGTAGCACAACAGAGCAAGGCGTGGGGTGCAGACCCGGCACAGCTGCACAACACAACAGCGAACTCACTATCTGACTAATCGCACCTCCAAGGCCAGACTGTAGCAAACAGTGGGGGGGAGGGGGGCCGGGGTGGCGGTGGAGATACCTGATGGAATGCAGCTGTCCTGGGAGTGCGCAGACCCGCGCACCCATGCAGGGGCGAGGCCAGGTGCCCCGCCTGCCGGTGCACCCAATTGCACACACGCATGCCCCGGCCCCCCTGGGGAGGGCCATGGCTGGCCAGGGGCCCGCCCCCCGGACAGCCCTGCCAGCAGAGGCCCTGTATAACTGCTCCCCCCCTTGGCCCCCCCCACCATGGAGCGCAACAGGGCAGCTGGCTATTGGATGTTCCTCGCGCTCGCAGCTGAGTGGTTCCATGACCACACCGAGCTGCTGCGCCTCCTGACCGCAGAGGAGCACCTGGCCACCCGCTTGCGGGTTGCTCTGGCCCAGACAGCCGCAAGGGGCCTCTGGGACCACCACGGGTGCAGGTGAGCCTGTGCACGGCTCAGGGCACAGTGGCTCTCCGGGGTGGATTGGCAGGCTGTGAGCCGGAGCCTGACCCAGCCCGCACTGCTCCGTTGCGCTGCCAGGCGCCTCCTCTGGGCAAGGGAGACCCTGCGCCGGGCAGCCCTGCTCGCTATGACCATAGCCAGAAGCCTATGGGTCACAGAGTACCCACAGGCATGGTGGGCTAGGGTGCTGGCCCACTGGGAAGAGCCAGACTGGAGGGCCCACTTTCGGATGAGCAAGAGCACCCTGCTCTGCCTAGCGGAGCTCCTCACACCCTGGCTGGAGCGGCAGCGCACCTCCATGCGGGACCACATCCCCATGGTCCAGCGGGTGGCCATAGGGGTCTGGGCCCTCACCACGCCCGACTCCTTCCAGTCAGTGTCCCAGCACTTCGGGGTGGGGCTCAGCACTGTCGCCTGCATCGTGCGGGATGTGTGCGAGGCGGTGAAGGGCGTGCTCCTGGACAGAACGATCCAGCTAGTGGACCAGGGGGCCGTGATGGCGGGGTTCACGGCCGGAGGCTTCCCCAACTGCATGGGAGCCGTGGACAGCACCCACATAGAGATCCTCTGCCCGGCCACCAGGGACGCCCTGGAGTATGTGAACCGGCATGGTTACTACTCCCTGCACCTGCAGGG
>QEPC01007237.1:2253708-2309774 GCA_003113815.1 Sphenodon punctatus
GGGAATCACAAACACAAGGTTTCAGTTTAAGGTTTAAGTTTCATTTCAGTACAAAACTGAAATGAAACTTAAAGCAATCTAATAATCCTACTCAATGCCTGCTGTTCAGGAACAGCGACTAGCTCAGAAGGTGTTGGGAAGGGGGGAGGCAGATGCTTGCAAGAAATGAAACTCTCCCCACCCCTGGTGCCTGGAAGTCTGCTCCTCAGTGACTAGTACTACCCCTCCCTGTCACGTTTGACCTTACAGTGAACCTTTTTTTGCCACCCGAACTAACCCGAACGCGATCCGAACTGACTGAACTATTCGGTCATTTCGCCGTTCGGATTGAGTTTGGTTCGGCCAGTTCGTGTTTGGAAGTTTGGTTCGGTTCGGTCGTCCGAATAGGCCGAGTTCGGGCCGAACTCCGAACTTTCGAACCGCGTTCACCCATCCTTATCACATTTATTTATTTATTAGGCACCGGCTCTCGTCATGGCCACATATATCATAAAAACATAAAACATACACAAAAACATAAAACTTGGTACAAATGGGGACCTGGGAAACAAAGTAAACAGCATCCGCAACAACATATCAATCCGGCAATTCCTTTTGAACATCCAGATGCATTTAAACTTTGTTAACCATAATATCAAATTGTTTAAGCATTGGCATTTCCGTTTTCTATAATTCCTTAATGGAATGCGATAAATTCACATGAGCAGATAAACAGCCACAGGAAGTGCCCAGCCCAACCCTCCATCGGTTGGTAGTAACATCCAAAGTGGTATCCCAACCTCCTTCCAACTGCCCCAGGCTAGTCATACATGATTTATGGGTCTCTCTCCATTGCAGTTGATTTTAGCCCCAGCCGCTCCTCATTCACAATTGCCTTGCTCTTTTACGGAGCTTGCTTTGGCAGAGCTTGATCCCTGTAGGCTCCCTTTCACCATTCATCATCTCTCTTCTCTGGGAGGCCAACCAAACATAGGATGCAAGAGCCACCACATCCTCTTTGCTCTGGAGGGAAAGCAGCCACTTGTATCCTTGGCCTGACCCTGTACGCAGAAGGTTGCACATGAGCGGTTGCAGCCAAACCTCCCTAGATCATCATAATAGGGACAGGTCAGCAAAAAATGTTCCACAGTCTCCATCTCTCCTTCGGGACAGGTACAGACTCGTCTCTCATAGGCAACCTTCCTATGCCTCCCTTCAACCACCGCACTCTTAACCATTTGAAATCGGAGTAGAGTGTAACTTCTCCGAAGTTTCTGATTCTGGAGGACGTCTAGATAGGACTCTATCCCCCATGGAGTTTTTATAGTCTTCAGCCAGGGAGCAACCTTCCAATCCTTAACCCTTGCTAGGTCCTTCTGTCCCTCTATATCCTCCAACCTAGCTCGAATTTCCTCCCTGATCCCCTTCAAAGGCTTCCCAGCAAAGTAGACACTATCCCTATCAGTGTGTGACACGGTCCATGTGCAGTAGGTGACGGGAGGGTGTAAATGAGCACACACTCATCTCCACTCACCTCCACACATGGAGCAACTGCAGTTTTTGCTGGTTGCTCCATGCGTGGGGGGTGGGTGGCAGTGGGTGTGCATTCATGTGTATGGGAGTACACATGCACACCCACCTGCAGCACAGTTTACACGAGACTCACCCACGCATGAACACCCAGATTTCTAGATGTTCATGTGTGGGTGATGTCCGTGTAAAAAGGGTCAATGTCTGTCTTTCACCAGTGCATCAGGTAGCTTGATCTGTTACCCAAAAACTTGGGTCCCATTCATTTTGCATTGGGGCTGCAAGCCTGGCATCTGCAGGTGGCCTCCCAGATTCCCAAACCATTGGAAGATGGTGATCCAATGCGTTCCACACCTATGTTCACCCATTAACCTGCGAGTAAGTTGTTCAAAGCGGTTTACTAATTCTTCTTCTTTTCTGTTTGTATTCCACGCTTGCCAGCCACTGGGCCTCACAAACTGATATGGATAGTCAGACACAGCCTTGTTCACTGAGCTGCGAAGGTGGTGCAAAGATCCCACTGAGGCATCCAGCTGGGACTTAGCGACTCAGTTGAAATAGTGTGGAGGGCCAGAAGGGGGATGATCTGGGAATAGCTTATGTCTCTACTCCATTGAGCCATGGCCGGTCGGCATCATGATGTTATTGTAGTTCACCTGAGGGGATGTTATTGTAGTTCACCTCAGGGAAAACAATTTATAAAAAAACCTGGGTTTGAAGTTAATGGTTAGAATAAAGTGGGATTGGGTGGAGGCTAGCAAGATCTTGCCTCAGACAAAATTCATTTGGACACACATGATTGAGCAAATCAAATGGTGTGATGCAGTAGATAAAGTTAGAAAAAATATCAAGGAGGTGATTAGACTAGTAATGGCCAGGGGTGGGGACTGCATAGCGCACAGTGAGATCCATTTTGGGACAATGGGGTTCACCTGTCTGAGTTAGGCATCCAAAAGGTACCTACGGGTTTTAGAGGAGAATTTAGCACAGAAGTTAGTTCAGAGTGAGGGCCATGGGATCGAAACCAGATAAGCAGAAGCTGGTAGTTTGCTGTGGCAGGGATCCAGTTAGTCTGTTAAAGTTAATAGTAGAATATTACGGAAAACATTTCCTTAAGAAACAGGGCTAAGGGGAAAACCAAGAGCAAGGGTGGCCAGCCCCCCGCCCCCCAGGCCCGGGAGAGTGGGTTGAGAAATTTAACTGAGGACGGGCAGTCCCGGGTTGACCATCGCTTCCTCTCCTGATTCAGGTCACTATAAGGGTACAATGCCCTCTCAACCAACTGGACAGATTGGGTTAGAGACTGTGACCTAGCATAATTAAATAGCATCGCGGTGATACTGAGTGATCATCAGGCCACTCTTTAGAATAGTTAACCATGTTGTTTATGGATCCTGGAGGTAGCACCCTCCTCTGAAAATCATAATTCGAATAAAGAGTGAGGCCTTTGAAATCCATATAATGTGTGTTTGTCTTCTTCTGGGGGTGCTGGGGCAATCCTGTATTAGCATTAATGCATCTATTTCTAGTATGACCCAGCCCATATCTTCTGTACACAGTCAGGATCTATACTTTACTTTGACCTTCAGTTTCCCACTAGCCCTGCTCTGTTCCATGGTTTCTGCAAAACACAAAGCAGTAAAACTGGAGAAATTACGTCTGAGAAATGCAATCTTTTTGCCTCCTTTCACAAAGCTGTTAAAATAATGATATATTCACAGATTTTTAACTTGATGTGAAATTTTCCAGCACACAGATGTGAATCAAATCGTTGTGTGCTATTTATCCTTTCAAGAGGATTTGAGCTTGTTTTAATAGAAAGAGACAATTTTAAGAGGCGTGTAGCGAATATTTTCTTTCCAATTGAGTGGACAGCTCAAGATGATAGGGGTACAATGTCTTAAGGAGCAGAGTCTTCCAGCAATGCTTTATGTCCAGATGCCATGCGTCTGTTTTATGCCTAGAATGATTTAAGAAAGGCACATACAACAGACATGTTTGATCTGCATACCCAGCAGTACCTGCTGCCTAACAGGTGGACACCATTTATTTCCCAATGACTCACAGTGAGTCAATAGAATCCTAGAATGCTAGAATTTTAAGGTTGGAAAGGGCCTTATGGGTCCATCTACCCATAAGGCCCTTTACCTTCCCCCACCCTTATTTATTTATTATCCCAGCCTGTTTTATTGTAGTGTTTTTATGGATTGTTTTATTATATTGTTTATAAATTGTTTTATAACTAACTTGTTAGCTGCCCCGAGTTGTTCGCAGGAGGGGCGGGATACAAATGGAATAAAATAAATAAATAAATAAATAAATCTAATGCAGCCACCACTAATGGCTAGGATATGTATGTGGCATTTGGATTTCCGTCTCTAGTATAGGACTCAATTCTGTGGTAGATTCGGTGGGGGAAAAGCCCAGATTTTTGTGTCTCCAGATTTTTGAGGTGTGGACAGGAAGTCCTACTGCCCCCTGCTAGAGAGATTGGGGGATTTTAAATGAACACCATGGGGGGGGGGGGGATGGTCCATGCAGGGTGCCCACGAACAAAACATACATGGGGAGTGCTTCAAACAAAAGGCTCCCAGCATGGCTGTTCCATTCATACAGGCGGCCACCCTGGCCTGCATAGAACATTCCAGATTTTCCAAGAGTGCTCCATGCAGGGCCATGGTGGCCACTGTGTGGGTCATGGGAGCACGCCTCCCACACACTACCATCACATGAGTAGTTGGACACGTAAATGGTGGGGGGGTTGGTATGCGTGGACGCATCTCAATTAAAAACAGGATGTATAAATCACTTCTAATATTCAGGATGTCTTCACCACCCAGCCAATTTGCCTTAAGCAGCTGCTCTCTTCATGCTCTGTGCTACACAGTCATGAAAACAAGAGACCGGACACCACAGGACGTTGTATTTACGGGCTATTATGGCAATGAGATCAGCAAGGTTATTTTATATATATTTATATTAAAAGGTTTACCCCTCCGCCACTGTCAAAGGCAGCTCGGGGTGGCTAACAATTTCATTAAAATACAATTCTAAATACATTAAAACATACCTCATAACAAAAAGGAGAAAGCTAAAAAATACAAATAAAGCCCCTCCCACCCTAGTTCCCATCACCCACCTCCCTTGCTAAAGGCCTGGCAGAACAGCCAGGTCTTACATGCTAGTTGAAAGGAAAGGACGTCTGGGGTCAACCGGGCCACTGCTGGGAGTTCTCAGATCAAAATTTTCAACCAAGTTTGCTCATGCACAGTAATTCTCATTCATAGCCATATGAGCTGTGGTTGATAATCCAGACTCTTTTGATGTGATTCTCATAAATTTTTCTTTAAAATTTTCATGAAATTTAAAGCATAATATTTTTTCCACACAACGTTTGAGTGAAATTTCCAATACGAAATGCCTTAAGTTTGTAATTTTTCCCATTCAGAATTTAATTTGGAAGCACTATGGAATCAATCGCAAACTAAAAAGTGCAGGCTTTGCACATGTGCAACAAGTTTCATGATGTGCTGTTGAAATATCAGGAGAGCTCTGAAGTAAGGCTGAAACAAAATGTTGCCAATCTCATTGAAATCCTGGTTCCTGATACCATCTTGGTTGAATCAAAAACCTCTTGGTACTCGACAATGTCTCAACCAACACTTCATTTCTTGATTTACCAACTTTCTGCTTACCAGGATCCCATTTAAAGAATCCCTACAAAGTCCTAAATGATCTAGGCCCTATTTATCCGAGGGACCGCCTCACTTCCTGGGCCCCTGGGCAGCTCATGCAGTTGTTGGGGGCTCGCTCCTGGAGGTTCCCCGCTATAGACAGGTGGGGACTGGCAGGTGAGCATTTTCGGCAGCCGCACCAGTGCTGCGGAACCCTCTCCCTGTGGAGGTTTTCCTCAGCCCAAGCCTTCTTATGTTTCGCCATCAGTGTAAGACCTGGCTCTTCCGCTAGGCATTTGGTGAAGGTGAGGATTTGGGGGGGTGGGGTGGGGGGGTGATTTAGCTGCACAAAATTTGTATTTTAAAATGTTTTTGTTGATTATTATTTGATTGTTATTTCTATTTTTATTGTATTTTATTATGCTTCTGTAAACTGCCCCAAGCTGCCTGAGGCAGGAGGGCAGCATACAAATTTATAAAATAAATAAAATTACTGTTTTTTCCATCCATTTCCAATCCCAAGAGGTAATACCAATGCAACACTGCATTTCTTGCACTTCATTTTCCCTTGTATTTCCTTGTCACTCGTTGGCAATCCAGTTGCAGATTGGTCAAAGCAAAGGGAACAACATAGAACAATAGTTCTATTTGGAGGCACTGGAGTGGAGGTTAAGGACACTGGTGGAAGGTTTAAGGGGTGGACTGTTTGCACAGTGATTGACTCAAAATGTGGAAACAACAAATCCAGAAGCAAAATGGTACCCTCTGCAATGCGGTACCTACACTGGTACACAGTAAGCATAAAGTCAGTAACTCAGAATTGCATTGTATTGGGAAACAGTCAGGAAATTGATCCTAGTCGACTCCCAATATGGCAAAATTACGAACGAGTAAGAATGTTGCTGCTTGCTGCAGCCCTACTTTAAAGTGAATATTATATTCAAACCCAGGGTCCCTACTGCTTGAGATAAAATAGTTCATTCACAGTAAGCAATTACTGTTGAATGCATCCAAAGAGGAGTTATTCAGACAATTTGCTGATTTGCAGGCATGCAGCAAAAAAACAGGAGGTGCAGTCACTCTGACTTCAAACTCATGCCCTGACTCTAAAACAGGAGAGTTTTCTTGATTTTACTACGATGGTTCAAATAGCTGTACAAAAACATTCGGGGATGGGTCATGCCTTGGAGGCAGAAGCTGGAGCATAAAGTGGCTAAACTGTCTTGGAGAAAGAACCCATTCTGAATCCTCCCTGCGTCTATGGACACAGGGTGTTGGGAGAGAGGGAGGGTCACAAAGGACTGTGGTTGGTTGGAAAGGGGCATGGTCACATCAGAAAGGGCTTCAAAAAGGGACACTTAAGCCTGCCTGACTTATCCAGCCTGAGATTGCCAGTCAGCCAAATGTTGATTTCAGCTCACCCTCAATATTAGGCAATGGGCTATTTAACATTTACATAAATTTACATGTATTAGAATGTGCAGATTTATGTAAATTAGTACTACCCAGGAACAGCTGACAACCCATCCTCTGCGCCGCTGTGCCGCCATGGCAGAATTCAGGCCTTGCTGAATTAATCTTGATCTAGCTATTTACACCAATGATGTGGCAGCCACTCTTCTATAATGAAATGCATCAGTAAAATAAATCAGCCCTTAACAAGCAACTATGAAGACTGCTTTTGAATATGCTTGTGGCATCAGAGCAATGGGAGAGAATAACTGCGGTTAATACATGAAAAATTGCCACGAGCAAATAGGACCCATTTTATAGCAGGAATCCAGGAAAATGGGGGAAAGAAAACAGCTACCCTGTGTGTATTGCCCCCAGTTTACCCCTTCTTTCCCTGCAGTGAGAACTCTGCTTGACTCTGCTTTTATAGATTTTTATGATAGGCTCTCTTTCTTCATTGGTGGATTTTTCTGTCATATCAATAAAGTCCCTTCCTAGGTCTATGAATTGATGATTCTATATAAAATCAAAAGACAACCTGAGTTTTCAGAAGGAGTTCAAGGTGTCCCTGGTCCTTCCCTAGACATTTGATGGGTCTAGGTGCCCTATCTCTTGTTGGGTAGGATGAAAAAGTCCTGCCTTACCCTAGAAATAAGAACATATGATAGCATGTCAGTAATGCTGAACTGATGTAACTGGACACATGGGTGCATTCAAGCATGGATGAAGTCTAATTGGTTTCTTTGTCCCCTGCCATTCGGCAAAAGACAGCTGAGAGCAGTGACCATCAGTGTGGTTGGTGGCACAAACTAGTAGATAGTAAGTAGCCTCCTGTTCTCCAAACGCTTCAAAAATGGAATACATTTCCTTTGGTTCGTATGTTGCTTTATCCAAGACAAAAGTCCTCCAAACTCCTGCTGGAGTTAATGACACATCTCCAACAGTCTTTAGATAGTTTCCTTATCCAGAATTGGTCTGCTAGTTATAATGAGAAGAGACCTGCTAGCAAGCAAGAGCTCCAGCAGACCACTTTCCGCTTAAGGAAAGGAAGAGAAACTGGGATAATATTACACAAACTTCTGTTTGCACAGTTGTTTTTACACAACACAGAGAAACCAAGGCAACTCAGACAACTGTCCACTGTTTGCACTATGGGATTGCAAAAACCAATTGCTGGACACAGACCATAGTAGTAGCAGGGGTTTATTTTTTCATTATATAGATGTGGTGTAGTCTTATTGTCATGACCAACAAGCTACACATTCTCATCTTGATGCTTGGAGATGGAAATCTACCAAGTGAACAAAAGCTCTCTGTTATCAGACTTTCTAGTACCAGTGGTGGTGTAAATCTGAAGTACCTCCATTGAATTATTCAGAATTACACCAACATATCTGAAAGAAACCTCTAATCCACAGTCG
Organism: Sphenodon punctatus; assembly: GCA_003113815.1. Taxonomy (NCBI): domain Eukaryota; kingdom Metazoa; phylum Chordata; class Lepidosauria; order Sphenodontia; family Sphenodontidae; genus Sphenodon; species Sphenodon punctatus. Next base: position 2,261,765 of record QEPC01007237.1, read on the forward strand.
GCCTACCCTACATTTATTCAGTTATTTTCCAAGGTGACTAAAGCATGTTGCATAATTGGGTTGATAAATGTTTGCTCACGGGTGGCCAGCAAACCTGTCATGATAATTTCATTTCACCCACTGTTTTCTTTCATGTTCTGTTCTGGTCTTTACACTTTATCAACTGATCACTCTTTTACTGACTGAACAGTTCTGGAAAAGAGAAACTATATTTAAACTGAACTGCTTTTTAAAAATATCTACTGATAAAACCTGTTAAGATTTAAAATATCCAAGAGCACACTTGTGCAGATACAAGGGGAATAAAAAACCCCCAATTGTTATACAATTCCCTTTTCTGTACACCTCAGCTTTAGAGCTAGATCAAAGAGCAGATTTTTTTTATTCAGACATTTGAGTTTGTGGATAACCCTCCAAATATCATCTGTACCTGAAATAAGTATCTGCAAATCCACTTATTCAGATACCCCAGGTTGATTATTTCATTTATCGCATTTGGTTTGGCTACGTCTTTGTTTTGGCTGCTTCATTTGGGCAATTCTGCATGTGCAAGTGTGCTAACAGCGCCAACATGATGTAAGCAAAAATACCAGACCAACCAAATAGCTGCATAGGCAAGCCAAAATAACCCAAGTAACCAAATCTCCAACACAGGTATCCAATAAAATGGTAATGAATAACAGTTATCCACTTTGCTGGTTTCGGTTTGGATAGCACAAATTTGTCAAATCTATTTGTTTTCATGGATATTCATTTAATCTCTGCTTACCTTGGCACAGGCCAGAATTCTCCTCTGAGGCTTATGTCAAGAATTCCATAGGATCAAACCCAGGGCCTTTGCATTTAAAAACCCTCCAGCCAGGTTTGAAGAAAGAACTCATAGTCCTAGTAAAGGAACTCTTTGTATATATAAAAAAAATTAAAACCAATATAAGAACTGCAATGTATCTTTACGACCATTCAAGGGTTGTGAAGTCCTCGCTAGAGAAGAAATAGAAAACACCCTTTGCAAAGCTCAGCAACTTTGGCTTCATTTAATTTGCTTAGTTTGCATTTTAAACAAAGTCAAATTTTCACCTTTGGTTAATTTAACTAGATTGTTTAAAATGGAACTCATAGAAGTAATTTAAATTAACGACTGCCTGCATTTAAAGTCAAATTAAGTGAAGTTTACTAAGCTGAGATGAAACTCACATTTATTTGAATGGACTAGAAGTTTCAGTCATAGACTATGGCCAGTTTTACACAGATGCCATCCACCCACCAACATCCATCAACACCTATTGGATGGGTGGGAGAGCGTCCATGTGAACGGCATAGGGTGGGTGCGTGCACTCCTGCAACCAGCCCATCAACACCCACACCCACCCACGGAGCATCCAGGAAGGAGCTGGCATGCTTGATGGGTGAAGGTGTTCAACATCCATCCGTCATGTAAACAGAAAATCACACCCACTCACAGTAAGGTCCGCCGAAACCAGTAAGACATGGCTAGACAGGCACCGCAGGGGCCCACAAGGAGACGCTCCCACCGGGAGAGATACCAAAAACCCGAACAGGAATCATTAAAGGAAAAGGGAGCGAGGACATGGGTGCACCGGCTCGCAACATGTCAGGCAGAAAAGCCCAAGACAAGACCAAGGGAGCCAGCACCACAATACGCATGGGAAGGGGGCAAGGTAAGCAGAGGGATCCCAGGCCGTCATGGGGAGGGAGGCCAGACCTCTGGTGCCAGGGAAGGGGGCAGGATGGCAACTGATAGCTCTCCCATACCAACACAAGGCAGACTGCGCAACACAGTGCCAGCAGCACCTGCACCCCCACCCACATGGCCCATGGAGGACAGCACATTGGACAGCAAGGTAATATCAGGAAACCCACCCACACAAGGGAGGAGGGAGGGCACAGACAAGCCCTGAGCACACACCGGCAAAATGCCAGACAGACAGCTGACAGCTCCACCGCCCCCCCATCAGGAGAGAAACCACACCCAGGTGGACAGCACCACTGGGGAGACAGCTGAGGAGGGCCTCCATGGCAGTCAGGTAAAATAGCAGAAACCCCTGGAGGGGAAGGAACACCATACATCAACAATAGGGGCACAGTAGGACAACAACTCACCCAGATGCATTCCCCCAACAGGAGAGCACCTGCTTCACTGCCACCACAGCCACCAGGCAGGCCCCAGGCAGCGAGGCTGGATGGCCCCTCACAGGCGGCTCCCCGGGACGCCCATGCTACTCCCAGTACCCCTCCTGCATCCTCCACGATCTCCCCTCTCAGACCCTCAGCCACCCCAGAACATCCCGGAACACCCAGCGACCCAACCGCCTAGGCAGACCACCCCACATGCTAAGTTAAGCATGGGAACATAGATGGAGGGCACCACTTAAGGGGGGAGGGGGGAACACAGGACAAGGAAACCACCAAGGCACGAGTAAGGGCAGCAAGGTTGCATGGCAAGTGGTGATGGACACAAGGAGGTGTCCTATGGGAGCACAGGGAATGGATACCTTCTACTGCTAATGCTAAATGTCTCATCTATAGGACCTACCATCAGGCCCAGCAGTGAAGCGGCCGGTGGAGGAAGGAGAGCCTGAGCCAGGCAGCTGAAGGTAACAGCGGACAGCAACCGACAAGGCCCACAAAGAGCCATCCCCCAGTGGTGCCGTCAAGAGGGGAAGGCGAAGACCCTGGAAACAATGAGCCCCACCCCCTGTAAGTAGTCCCTAAATAAATTTGAGCTTTTTAACATACCTGTCTGACTTGGAGTCTGTACAGGGGGATCCAAGGGATGATAGGGAGCCAGTAGCAAACCACATCAGTGGTTAATGACAGGGATCCAGTTACAAACAGCAGCGGGGCAGGCAGGCCTGGCAGCTCACATGCATGCACCATCAGACCGATAGATCCTGGAGGGCATGGACCAGTGGAAAGAATAAGGGGCCCAGATGTCTGGGTAAAAGGTCTGATGTATCACCCACTGTGCGAGGGGTGACGGAGAGCTGCAGGTGACAGCTACCCAAGGCACAGGCCACTGATGCCCACTGGCTGTTGGGACTCGGGCTGCACCCAAGGAGGAGGGTCACCCTGCTACTACAGCCAAGGAGGAGTGGGAGCACACCACAGGGGGTCCCCACCAGCTGCCAGGAAGTAACAGAACACACAGGTAAGGGTACAAAGGGCCCCAGAACCCGGTAGTGGGGTCCATGAGAGAGGGCTACAGTAAATCATAGGAGGCCAGCCACAGGATGAGATGGAGGAGAGGGATGGGATGGCAACCTGTAGAGACCCAGAATCTGCCATGGAGAGGGTAGGGCAGTGTAAGGTTCCTGGGATGGCAGGTGCCAGTGCCATCACCATTCCATCTCCCCCAACAGGTGATGAACATGGCGATGAAATACCAGCAGACCCAGGGAGAGGACATCCTTGCAACCTAACACCTCTATATCCCCTCCAAGACAGGTCATGGGGCTCTACAGGGTGCCATACCACACCTGCAATGTGCAGAGGGAATGGTGTACAGGAGCACAGGCACACCACCAGGACCATCAGAGCACCATTACCAGGGATACAACACTGGTGGTTTAACAGGATGTCTAGTGCAAAAGGTAGTAGGATCCAGCAACAAGGAGCCCTGCCATGAAAAGGGGGGGGGGAAATCAGGGACCCACCCTGGCACCACACCCACTTACAGACCATGGAGGGTACCCAAGACAACAAGCAAACAAGACAAAGGCAGGTACTGGGGTAGAATGCCCAATGTATGAATGTAACGCAAACAGTGGTATGGGACAGTTGGAAAGGGGCCTGCAACATGCAATGTTCAGTTCTCGGCCAGTTCGGCTACTTTGTGCCTGCATAGGGCATCTCTGTTCTCCTCCACTATTCATCTGAAGGCCCCACCATGAACATGCTGGTACAGGGGCACAGGGCTAGTTCTCTATAGCGGATGGGTATTGTCCAAGGCAGTCTCATGAGTCTCACAAATGTTATGGAGTACACAGGCTGCCAGGATGAGGAGGAGAGTGTGCTGGAGGTCAAACTGGCTCCAGTTCAGCAAAAGGTGTCACCTCATCTTGAGCAGGCCAAAGATCCTCTCCACCACGCACCTCGCAGATGCCAGGCACTTGTTGAAGAGCACCCGGTTGGGGGTACGGGCAATGGGATGGATAGGTCCTCATCAGCCATAGGATTAGAGGGTAGGTAGGATCCCCTATAACAGGAGCCATTGAAACACCCTTGATAACCCTGAAAAGATTCGAGGCTATCTCCCCATCGAACATTCTGGCATAGAAGGGGGAAGAGTGCAGGAACAGACAACGGTGGTCCACGGCTGCCTGCAGGTTCACAGTAGGGGTGTGCATGTCATTTTTGTTATTAAAACAAACAAGAAGAACAAAAACTGTTGTTTTCGTTGTTGTTATTGCAACAACAAAAACAAATAATAACAGAAATAGAAATAAAACGACATTTTCTTTTTGAAATAAAGGGAAAAAAACAGAACATATTTCCAGCTATATCTTTTATGTTTCTTAACCAATTCTCATGAAACTTGGGAAGATTGTACCCCCAATAGAGGGCACTATGTGCACTAATTTTCAAAAAATTAGATAAAGGAAACTGATTTTAGAAGCAATTGAACATTGTGATTTTAAGAAAAGTTCCATACACATTCATGGCTACAGCTTTTTTTTAACTTGCATATAATTTGCATGAAACCTGTGAATATTGCGTCCCTCCACAAGATTAACACTCATGCCAATTTTCAGAAAGATTGGATAAAGGGTCCTAATGGTATAAGACATTAACTTGAAAATACATTTCGAGCTGTAACATTTTTATATTACATCTTGTTTGCAAGATATTTGACAGGAATGTATCACATGCCCTTGCTGTCATCTCTGCAAGACTACAGGACAATTTGATAAAGGGACCCAATTTTATAAGCAATTGAAATTGTCCCCCTGAAGACTGTTATTCAGATAAATAGCAGCACATGCAGTGCCAGTCAGAGGCAGGTACCTGGCATGGTAAGGGGAAGAGAGGATGTAGGAGAGAGGATATGTAGCAACCCAAAAGACTGACAGACACATTCACTCGACAAGTACTGCATGCTTCCAGCTTTACAGGACCAATTGGTAGTGGCTTCGAGGCGGGCATAGGGGGCAGCCCTGAGGCAAGCATAGAAGGGACATAACTGGGACTTTGAGGATAGCATCCCAGCAACCAGGAGACACAGTTTACACATCCAGGCTGGCAAATCATCATCACAATCACATCCTGCAGCACTGTGGCAGAGGAAATAAGAAATCTCTGTTGGCTCTTTCCTAAACAGATGTTTCCAACTTCCTAATAAATGGGGGAGAGAATCTGGGATGGTCACAGCACAAAATGAGGATATTTGGTTGACATTTCTGCTGGCCAATTGGCATTAAACAGAACTTATACCACAGTGACACGTAACAGAATCTGTGGCATAGGCTCATTCTCTGCATATGTTGTGCAGGCACATAAAATTGAGACCCTTTACCACATCTTTCTGATATTTGGCAGAGATGATTGTGAAAGCGTGGTATAGATCTCTGCCAAATTACATGTACACTAGTTGGACTACAAAGATGTTACAGTCAGACATACATTTATAAGTTAATTGCTTATACCAACAGGACCCTTCATGCAATCCTTCTGAAAGTTGTCAGAGATAGTAAGTGTGTGAAGGGGTATAAAAGTGCTAAGTTTCATATTCATTAAATGTGAGGCCAAGAGGTTACACTTAAGAATGTATATGAAGATTTTTGCAAAAAAAATTAATACAACTTTCTAAAATTCGATTTCTTTATCCAATCATTTTGGAATTTGGTACACATAATACATTCCCTTGGAGGTATAAGCCTTCCATGTTTCTGCTAAATATAGCAAAAAACATAATAATTACAGCCGAAAATGTGTTTTCCATTTAAACCAATGGAAAATGAAAGCAAAAGCAAAAACAAAAAATGGCAATTTGATATTTATGAAAACAGAAACGACATATTTAAATAATGAAAATGAAAAAATGAAAACAAAAACAACATGAACCCCTGGTCCACACCTCTAGTTCACAGAGAAAGCTTGCATCCTGTTGAGGTAGTCAGTCTTGCCTTGGGAAGGGTGGAAGATTGGGATGGGCATGTTGTTGATAGCACCAATGTAATGAGGGAAGCCTATTTCTTCAAAGCCTTGGATCACCACCTCCAGATCCGGTAGCTGGATGACCCGTTCCAGGAGCAGATCAACAATGAGGTTGCATACGTCGTGGAGTGCCCTGTTCATGGTCGCGGCACCCACACCGAACTGCTCAGAGATGCTGTGTCAGGAATTGAGGTTTGCCAGGTGCCACATTGCCATCGCCACCTGCATCCCAGGGGGTAATGGCTACCGCATGTTGATAATGTTCCTCTGGAGGTGGGGGGGCAAGGATCTCTGCAAGCTGGTTCAGCAGGGAGCAGGTCATCCTGAAGTAGTTTGTCCATTCCTCATCAGTCCAGGTCGCCAGTATGTTTCCCACTAGTCATTCCTCTGTGATCATATCCAACCCAGGCATCACGTGGGTAGGGTCACCCGACGGCCATACATGTTCAGGGGCAACCTGGAGAGGATGAGACAGATGTGCGGCAATGCTGCTGTCCCTGCCATCACTTGGCGCCTGGCCTTGAACCTCTGTGCCCATCGCACTGTTGCCACATGGCACAGATCGGCTGCCCTCCTGCAGCATGGTCCATGAGTATACCAGCGGGTGACTGGGAGAAGGAGGTTGTCCCATTGATCGTACGCCTGTGCCAGGAGACCAAAGCATGTGGCCAGGATGACGATTAGGGCAGCTCGCACTTGCGGGATGCCTACAACGGGCATCATGCTCCCACCACCGTAACCACTCCCCGTGAACCGGGCACCACACCCAGCGACCACCCATCAGCCGCCAACCTGCCAACACATCCTGTGCACAGGTACTCTGAGCCAGTTAGCGACCCAGTGATCTCACCATTTACACACACCCTATCACCCACAGGCAGCACACCTCACAATCAACAACGCTCCCTCACATGGTCACACCCTCACACGCCTTTATCACCTTCTGCACTTGCTCCAGGTCATGCACTCCAATCGCTCACCAACGCTTCACACTATCACTATACACTAGCCACACATGCATCCCGGATGCATCCCCGACCTCTTTCACACAGTTCAATCACCCGCTCCACACACCGCCAAATTGCTCTCTCCACTCCTTCTATCGCTCTCTGATCTCCACTCCACAACCACCACCACCACGCCACACCATTTTTGGCAGTCCGGCTCCCATTTGTAGATGGATGATCAGTCACAGGGCCTCAGTGGTTGGTGCAGCTAACTGGGTGTGGCATGCACAGCTGTCCAGGGTCTCATTGATGCTACTCCTGTGCACTGCCCAGAACCAATAAGTAATGTCAATGCTGCTTCTGTCTGTAGCCGTCAGGTACTGACCCTTTGGATCACCTAGACCGCAGACCCCTATCCCCCATCCCATGGTGTCCGAGCACTTACTCCATATTGTAGATATGGGGTATGCATCTGGGGTCCCCCATTTTGCGGGTCAGCTGCTGTAAGGTCAGCAGCTGTCCTGCTCGGATGTGACATAATGCAGCAGCCCCTTGATGGTTTCCCATCCCATCCTCCCCTGGGCCCTGGCTGGCCTCCCTCCCTCTTATCGAGCAGGAATGTGTCTGCCCTGTGTGTGGGTGTGAGGTTCCCAGACCCACCAAGCCAGGCTGCTATCAGCTGGCCAAAATCACCCTTCTGAGTGCTGACAGCTCCGACTCCATACGAGCTCATCATCTGCTACTCACCATCCACTTTAGGTGTCCTCCAGCTCGCTGCCTTTGTGCAGGCCACGTCCAGCCATGGAACGGGCCATGTCTTCGATTGTTGGGCTGGTTTGTGACACCATGCATCTGGGAACCCTATGGCAGAGCAGTGATGTCTAGCTGTTGGTGAGCGACCCCCTTTCTGTGGGTGATGACTTCAATCTCCTGTTACATGTGGCTGTTGGGCCACCTCTTGGGGGTCTTGAGTGCCAAAGGCGAGCCAAGGAACTCAGATGCGTGCCCCTACACTAACCTGACCATGGGCTCCTACCCACTGTTGTGCTGCCATGGGAACCCCAGGAGATACAGGTGGACAGTCATCACAACTTTGGTTTGGTACTCCAGGCTGGTTGTCCATAAGTTGCGAGCTGCTACACCAGTGTCCTCCTGTGTGCCCGTGGCTTCCCACGCCCTCGATCAGATTACCAGAACTGCCTTGAGGAGCTGGGCTTCCTGCCCCCTCATGTTAGTGGCCCCTTCCTGACCCACGGAGCTGGAAATGGCTGACCTGGGAGCTGTGGTGAGCCATTCGGATGTCGGGGAAGCTACTGTCATGGGCCACCCCCTTCTGCCCCTCTTCATGGTGGATGCCCATATACGTGCCCGTGGATACTGTCAGGGCTTCTTCTCTTGGGAGGGCCTTCTCCAGGGGCCCATCTTCCCTGAGAGCCCAGCACCCACACCATGATCCCGCCATTGCTGCAACCTCCATCATGGATTTCCTCTTCCTGTGATGGACCAGCGCTATAGTTTCCCCATGGCCATAATGCTGATTCTGTCCCACTGTGTAAACCCTCTCCCTATCTATCTGGCTTCTGGCATGAGGCCTGTGGGTCTACCTACTGATGCTTTCCTGGCAAGTATGCCGGCAAACCCCTTGGACCCCTTCAATCAGTAGTACAGCTCCTTCCATGCATCCTGGGGTGCTACCCCTGTGTCCCTGGCATCAGCTGTCCCTGGCTGGTGTTTCACATTCCAGGTCCCTGTGCCAATAAATCTATTCCCTGTTTAGCTGCTTATGTTTTCCTGTGGTGTCTGCGGGTTCATTGCACTGGCTGCTCATGGTGCTGGTGACGGTGTCCTCGATAAGTTTTGTGGGGCTCAGGTCTTGGGGGGTTGTGAGCAGTGGTGGGGCAGTATGATTATTCCAATGGGGGCACCATGCCATCAGCATGCTAGGCATACTGCTATATTGCCCATCCCTACCTGTAAGGGGGGGGGGATTATATCCCAGCTCTGCAGATGTGCGGTGCCATTACCATGGGTAGACCCATGTAGCGTGCGTTACCATAGTCTAGTCGCGAGGTGATGAAAGCATGGATGATGGTGGCCAGGTCAGAGTCCAAAACGTACAGTGTAAGCCGATAGACCAGATGTAGTTTTCGAAAGGCACCCCTCATCACAGCCTCCACCTGAGCATCCAAGCAGAGCTGCGCATCGAGGAGTACCCTCAAACTCCATACCTGGAGAACCAACGGAGGACAGATCCCATCAGGGATGGGGGCCATTAACTCCATTGTCTTACCCACCAGATCACCTTCGTCTTGTCGGGATTCAGCATCAGTCGATTAGCCCTCATCCAATCCCCCACAGCTGTCAGACACTGAGTAAGCATGGAGACCGTGGGGTCTGGGTCTGTTGAAAGAGAGGTATAGGTGGGTGTCATCAGCATATTGGTGGCACCATATGCCAAACCTTCTGATCACCTTGCCAAGATGCTGCATATATACATTGAGTAGGAGGGGGGACAACACCGAACCCTGCAGGACACCACACGCAAGGTCTCAATATGATGAACTCCTCCCCCCCCCCCCAAGTAACACTCGCTGGGTTCTCCTGGTCAGGAATAAGCGGAATCATTCCAGAACAATCCCATCCACTCCTGCACAGTCCCACAGGCTCACCACCATCTTGTAATCAACGGTATCAAAAGCAGATGACAGATCTAATAGAACCAACAGGGTCGAACAACCCTGGTCCATCTCCCGGCGCAAATCATCCACCAAGACCACAAGTGCAGTCTCTGTGCCATAACCCAGATGAAATCCCAACTGAGAGGGATCAAGAAAACCAATGCGGTCAAAATGCTCCTGCAACTGTTGAGCCACCACCCGCTCAATAACCTACCCTAAAAAGGGAAGGTTAGAGACAGGTCAATAGCTGGCAAGGGAGTCAATGTCAAGCAATGGTTTCTTGAGCAGAGGCCACACCACCGCCTCTTTGAGACAGCCCGGCACTCTGCCCTCCCAAAGGAAGGCATTGACCACCACTGCCAGCAACAGCCCCATTGTCTCCTTGAAAGATTTAATTAGCCAAAACAGGCATGGATCTAATTCACAAGAAGTGACCCTAACAGTCCCAAGAGTCCCGACCACATCAGCAGCTGTCACCAACTGAAATTGATCCCATAAAACCAAACAAGGCATGACTTCCATAACCTCAGGTTCCCCAAGTGTAATAAGTGCAGTGTGAAAATTGCAGTGAATATGAGCAATTTTATCCACAAAATAATTCACAAACCTATCACAGTGTGCTATAGATGACTCCACTCCAGGTGGAGGGAGGCCAGACTGACCAGCCCCTGCACCACCCGGAAAAGCTCCGCTGGGCGAGATTTTGCAGATGCTAGAAGAGCAGCGGAAAAAAAGCTTTTTTCCCTGCCCTCATAGCCTCGACATATGCTTGTAAACTGACTCTATGTGGCAATCTGTCAGCTTCAGTACTATAATGATGCCACCATCGCTCCAAACGCTGGCCTTCTCGCTTCAGCATTCGCAGCTGCTCCAAAAACCACGGGGGCCTGCAGTGCTGTCGCCTGGGCAGCAGATGTCTAGGAGCCGTCCGATCAATGGCCTCAGTCAGTAGAGTGTTCCATAGTGCAACGAGATCATCGATGAGATAGTAATCAAGGTCAGAAGGTAGCTCCCCAAGAGCCAACCGGAACTGTTCTGGTTCCATTAGCCTCCGGGGGTGAACCGTTCGAATTTGCTCCATACCCTTCCAGGGGCAGACATGTGCTAAGAGAGAGGTCTGTAGGAGATAATGATCCGACCATGACAAGGGAACTGCTGATATCTCCCCCAATAATGGACCCTCCACCTCAGGGCTGGTGAGAAACATGAGATCGAGAGTATGTCCCCCCTGATGTGTTGGACGGCTGACCATTTGGGACAGGTCCATGGTTGCCATGAACTTATGCTCTGCTCCCCTGAGGTCAGCATCAGTGTGGATGTTGAAGTCACCCCCAGAGTAATGCCTTTCCTTTGGGGAACACAGCACCACCTCTGCCAGAGCATGTAGAGAGGCTGTCATACAAGTAGGTACACAGTATACGAGCAGTTCCCCCCCCCGACTGTCCCCCGCCAAATAGAACACCATGTGCAGAGTCTCAATCCCTACAATGGTTTGCACCAGATATCTCCTAACCGACCACCTTGCTCTAAAAATCATAGCTACACCCCCACCCCCTCCCTCCGACCATGGCTGATACTGCATGGAATACCCGGCTGGAACAAGGTCAGCCAAGATAGGCCCCAACTCGAGGTCCAGCCAGGTTTCCGTAACGCCCACGAGATCAGCAGCACAATCCAAAACTAATTTCTGGATAGTTGTTGCTTTATTAGTCACCAACCTCGCGTTCAACAGCAGCAGTGAAGGGCCGGGGGTCCTCTGATCTCGATTCCACTGTCCAACCACTAAGGGGTGAATCAGTGGGATCTGCAACAGGCACCTGACCCTCTTCACTGGTCTTATACCACCCCATTTGGACCCATATCTCCCCTGTTCCATCACAACCCCAATGGCTATGACCCCCCTGGTGTGGCCCCCCAGCTCCCCTCCAGCCATTATGTCCTGGCAGCATGGGAGATCACCACCCCACACACCCCACCCTCATACCCCTTACCCCCCTCTGTCACAGAGAAGCAATCCCCCCTTTCCCAATGACTGCAACCCTCCCTCACACCACGGGGGTTAGTCCTTCCCCCCCCCATACCCAGTCCCCCTGCCCCTCCCCCATATAAAACAAACATTCCATCCCACCTACCCCCACGTCCCAGTCCCAAAAGACAAATACCCCTACCCTAGCCCACTCGGACCCTGCTAAGGGCAACGCCTAAGGGCCCTTTGTTGGTTTTTGACCCCACTGGGCCAGAAGTACATCCCCAAGTGCTGGCCCCACCCCCTCCTCCAACAGGGGGAGGGGGGTCAATGTTACCTGGGGATGGACAGCTTGGATCTTGTCGGGCGGCTGGATCCTCTCCCCACAGCAGCAGCGGTGACAGTAGCGGCAATAGCAGTGGCATAGCGGGTCCTGGGGGGGGAGGGGATAGGTGTCCACTCCCCAGGCCGTCCCCAAGCCCCAGTCCCACCCCCCTTCTCCAAGAGGGGGAGGGGGTCAATGTAATCTGGGGCCAGACATATTTATTTATTTAAAACTTGTATCCCACCCCTCCTGCCCAAAAGGTAGCTCGGGGCAGTGAACACCACAAACATTTAACAATAAAACATTTTAAAACAAATCTTAAAACAAATCATAAAACTCACCCATATGGGGGTGCTTACTTGCTACTTATTACGGGCGGGGAGGGGGAGAAATGGGAACTGTGTGCCTCTCAACCATGCACAAGGTGCCCCTTGACCCCCAAGGACTCTCTCTGGGTATAAATGCCCATCAGGATAGTATCTGGGCCCTTCTGACTGCTGAGCAGGTAAGGAAGTTAGGCCCCTATCATCATCAGGCATGGGGATCCAAGGGTTCTGTGGCTCCCTATCACACGCAATCACCTGAAGACACCCCAGGGGGAATTGTAGGGAGGGAAAGATGGTGTTGCCAGATTGTGGGGGAAAGGAAGGGTTTGGGGCCCCAGGATCCAGGGGTTGGAGCAGGGAGGGGATCTTACAAACAGTGGGAGGGGTAGGGAGCCCCAGGCAAGGGAAGGGAGAAACTCTCTCCGATCACACTCACTCTTTCACTCACAGACTCAAAGGGAAGGGAGCAAGGGAAACAATAAGGGAGACTCACTACATGCCTATAAACAATCACACTGCAAGACCAAACAAGGAACACAAAAAACACTTATCTTCTCACTGTTGGGGGACCAGTCCAGACAGGAAAACCTGATCACCAGCACTGTTTGCAAGGCAGCGCTGGGTTAAGTAGCCCTATCATTAGTGCCCTCAGCTGGAGGTTTTCCCTGCAGGCGGGCTGAACGCCTCAGGGTCCTAGGTTCCATCCCTTTTCCACTAGGGATGGGTGCAGATTCTGGCCTGGGAAGAGCTTCTGAGGATGAGGGTACCACATACCTTCATTCTGCTACCAGCTTTGTCATGCCCCTCTGTTGGGGTGGGGTCTCGAGTTGGCATTGGGTCCCCAAGGGGGCCAGGAGTTGGCAGCGGATGCAGGGGGGCCTGGTGATGGCGGCGGAGCCCCGTGACAGTACCCTCCACTGAGGCCCCTGTCGAAGACACCCCAGTGGGCCAGGTTTCCAAGGGTAGTGAGCATGTAACCATTGCACCAAGCGGGGGGCATGGACCTGCGCTGCTGGCTTCCAGGTCCATTCATCAGGGCCAAAACCTATTCAGTCTACTAAATACTGGAGGCGACCCCTGTGGAGTCAGGAATCCAATAAAGCCCGCACCTCGTATTCAGGTCCATCAGGGGAAACAGAAATGGGGTCAGGGGAGTATCTTGGGAAGGGTAGAGCCGGGGATTGGCTGGTTTAAATAGCAAAATGTGGAACATGGGGTGGATCTTGAGGTGTGGGGGTAAGCAGATCTTGTATGTCACGTAATTGAGCTGATGCTCTATGGGAAAAGGGCCAATGAACTTGCTGTCCAGTTTGTGAGATAGGCTCAGGGAAGAGTAGTGCCTGCGATCCAACCAAACAAGATCTCCAGGGGCGAAAGATGGGGCGGGGCACCAGTGACAATCCGCTGAGGACTTGTATCATTGTCTGGCAGTGGACAAGGTTGTACAGGTGAGCACATAGGTCCGTTGGATCTGTGCGGCCAAGGCCCTGGCGGCTGGGACGTTTATGGAGGAAATTTCTGGCATGGTTAGTTGGGGGTGGAACCCATAGGTCACATAAAATGGGGAAGCTCCTATGGCAGCATGGGGGGCATTATTATGGGCAAATTCCACCATGGGAAGCCAGGCATACCAGTCATCCTGGAGATATTTGGTATAACACCTGATGTATTGCTCTAGGTTTTGGTTTGTTAGTTCCATCTGCCCATTAGCCCGGGGGTGGTATGTGGTAGTGGGGGACAGGGCCCCAAACAAGCTTTTCCAGAACTTGGAGGTAAACTGGGTTCCCCGGTCTGAAATAATTTCTCGAGGCAAGCCATGGAGTCGGTCGACGTGCCTGAGGAACAGTAGGGCCATCTTGTGGGCAGTGGGAAGCCCTTTACTGGCAATGAAGTGGGCCATTTTGGAGAACACGTCCACTACCACCAGCACGGTGTTATATCCCTGGATTGGGGGCAGTTCTATGATAAAATCTACTCCTATTACCTGCCACAGTCCAGTGGGGAGGGGTCGCAGGTGTAGTAAGCCAGCGGGGTTAGTCTGGGGGCTTTTAGTCCTGGTGCAGGTAGTACATCCCTGGACATACTTGGTCACATCCTGGCATACAGTAGGCCACCAGAAGGTGCGCTGGATTCATTTTATTGTTTTGTCTCACCCTGGGTGGCCCACTAGGGGAGCATCATGATGAGTCCAAAGGATCTGTTTATGGCAGGACAGGGGAGCAACTATTTTGCCTTCTCGTTCTAACAGACCATGGTCAGATAGCTCCATGTCAGGGTCACCGGGGGCGAGCTCATGGTCTGTTGCTTGGCGAAGGGTGTCTAGTGATAATAAGGTGGCCGCAAAGACACGCTGGTTCAGGATTGTGTTTCCATCATACTTCAGGGTGCCTTTGACCTTGGTTTATCGTGAGAGGGCATCGGCCAGCATGTTTAGGCGACCCGGTCTGTAGCGGATAATAAATCAGAATCTTGCAAAGAACACCGCCCATCGAGCGTGGTGTACGTTGGCGATGTGTGTGGTCTGCAGATATTCTAAGTTCTTATGATCCGTGAGGACCATGACCAGATGGGGGACCCCTTCCAGATAGTGCTGCCAGGCTTCAAAAGCTGACTTGATGGCTAACAGCTCTCGGTCTAGCACAGTGTAGTTTTGTTCTGCAGCTGTCAGTTGTCAAGAATGAAAAGCACAGGGCAACAAAAGCTTTTCTTTAGGGTCCTTTTGGAATAATACTGTACCCAAAGTCATGCTGGAGGCATCTGCTTCAATAAAAAAGGGTTGTGTGAAGTTGGGATGTCGAAGGACTGGTTCCCTGAGGAAGACATCCTTCAAGGTCTGGAAGGCTTGTTCTTGCTCTGGTCCCCTTATGTATGACTGACCCTTCTTCAGGAGGAATGTGAGTGGTTTTGTAATATCAGCAAAACGGGGAATATAATGACGGCAATAATTGACACTCTCTAGAAAGCGCTGAAGCAGCTTTGGGGGTTGGCCGTCGTCTTTCAAGAGTCTATCCGGATCCCTTCGGGGGAGATAATGAACCCCAGAAAATCCACCGTTGATAAGTGGAAAGAACAATTCTCCAACTTGCAGTAGTACAACTTGTATTCTTGCAATCGTTCTAGAACCCTCCAGACATGTTGGATGTGACAGGCCTTGGATTCTGAGTAAATCAAGATGTCATCTAGGTAAGCTACAAAAAAAAGGTCCAGCATCTCACTGAGGGCATCATTGATAAAATGTTGGAATGCAGCCGGAACGCTGACCAGTCCAAACGGCATCACGCGATATTCATAATGCTCATATCTGGTTCGGAAGGCAGTCTGCCACTCGTCATCCTCCCATACTCAGAGTAGATTATACACTCCCCGGAGATCAAGCTTCATGAAGATCTTGGCCCCTTGCAATCTATTAAAAAGTTCTGGGATAAGAGGAGGGGGTATTGGTTCTTTACCATGATAGCACTGAGCCCCCAATTATCTATGCAGGGCTGAAGTCCTCTGTCCTTTTTAGGAACAAAGAAGATCAGTGATCCTGCTGGGGAGACTGAGGGGCGGATGAAGCCATTTTTTAAACTCTCCCACATAGCCCTTCAACACCTTTAGTTCAGGGGTGGATAGCGCATAGATCTGCCCATAGGGCGGTTCGGCTCCAGGGACCAGGTCTATGGGGCAATCATAAGCCCGATGCAGGGACAACTCTGTAGCCTGTTTGCTAAACACCCCCTGTAAATTCCAGTATTCTGGGGGAATCTTGGTCATATCTACATCCAGAACCGTACTCAGGGCCACCAGGGGTGTTAAGGATGGTCTGGGAAGGAGGCAGTGATCCCGACAATAGTTAGACCCAAAAGTGACTTTCTGTGAGCCCTAGCTAACATGGGGATCATGGAGCTTCAGCCAGGGTAGGCCCAGAACCACAGGGAAAAGGGGGGAACAAACTATATTAAAACAAAGGTCCTCCCTCTGATCACCCGTTACACATGACACCAGCAGCATCTGCATCCTGATTGGGTCAGATACCAATGGGGATCCATCTATTGAATGTATGGCCTTGGGGCGCGTGATCGGGCAGGTGGGGATATCATAAAATCGAACTGTCCCCATGTCCATGAAATTCCCTGAGACCCCGAGTCTACCAGGGCCCACAAGACTATGGAGTGGGTCCGGGTAAGGGTGATCATGAATGGGATCTGTACATGGGCCTTGGCGTTAAGGGCAGAGGCAGGGGGCTATAGGTTCTACCGGGACGTCCTCTGACCGTCCCGGTCGGAGGCATTTCCCAACTGATGCTTCATGGGGGGAGCGCCTTGGAAATTCCCTAGCAAAATGGTTCTGCTGCCCGCAGTAGAAACAGGCCCAAGATAGCCTTCTGCATTCCCACTCCTCCGGAGTTAAAGGTCCCTGGGGGGAGCTCAGTTGCATGTGTTGGCAGTCCTCCTTGCCCCCGATCTCCACCATAGGATGTGGAGGAGGGGGCAACCGAGGAAAGGTATTTTGAGACTCCTGTCTCCTTTCCCTACACCGCTCGTTTAGGCGGTCATCAATCTGGGCTATAAGGGTGGCAACCTGTTCCCAGGTGTCTGGTAGGGCAGTATATGCTAATTGTTCTTTTAGATCTTCTGCTAGCCCCCTTCGAAACAACATAATCAACACATCCTGGGGCCATTTTAGTTCTATAGCTGTCAGGATTCGGTCGCAGGCTCGGCAGTGCCACCGACAACCCCGACAACGAGCCCCGCAACAGGGACACCCGGCAGCCGACGGGCAGCAGGTTCCGCCCCCCCGACGTCCACAGATGCAGGGGGAGCCCAGCAACGGCCACAACAAACTCCCCAGACCCCATCCTGGGATTCAGCACAGGACACAGGGGCAGGGCCCCCAGCACGCCGCGGCTTGGCACGGCTACAGGCATGCCAAGGAGGCATGGCCTTTACTTTAAACACCGGCGCGGTGAGGCATGCAGCGCCAGTGATCTGCGGAACTGGCCCCCTTGTGTGAGAGGAGAAAGCGGAGAGCGTTATTTACCCTGATCCCCTTCCTTTGGATTGCGTGTGTGGAGTGCCTCGGAGGAGTGTGTGGTGAGTGAATGTGACCAGTCCCCCTGTTTTCCTGCCCCTAGTTGTGCGTGGTCTTGGTGCGTGGGTGAAGGGCGGAGTGAGTGTGAGTCAGCCTTTCTCCCCCTCCTGTGGGAAACCCTGCCCCCCTTCGAGACTTGGATCCTACCCATTCCCCTCCTTGCCTGGGACCCTTTCCCTGCACCCCTCACCGTGGGCACATTACTTCCCTTCCCCCTGTGATGGAGCATCCGGAGCATGTCTGTTTGGTGGGAGGTTGTAAGGAGGACTGCACAGCACAGGTGATCCGGCGCCCTATGATGAAGTAGGCCTCAATCCCTTGCAGATCTTAAAGGCCAAAATACTATCCTGATGGGCAACTTATAACCTGTGAGCAGTCCCGGGGAGCCAGGGAGATTTTGGCCCTCCAGGGGAGCGTGAGAGGGAGTGTGGGGGTCCGTGTTGTCCCCTATCCTAAATCCCCCCTTCCCCGTGACAGTATCACCGGCCTACTAGCCTTCTCGCTAGAGGAGGATTCTTCCTTCGCCATGGACATAGCCAGCCAGTTGCAGGAATTGGTCAGGGCAGTACAGTCCCTAGCTATGGACATGCGGGATGTTAAGGCCAAACAGGTGGAACTGGAACAAGTGGTCCTAGAGACCTTGGGGGCCGCAGCCCCAGCAGTCATAGCCACCCCACCTGTAGGCCAACCCCTGGACCTGGGCCACCGGGCGGCCGGGGCTGCCTTACCCGAACCTAAGGGCCCGAAACTTGAAAAATTCCTGGGCAATCGCAAGGCCTTTCAGGGGTTTATCGCATTGTCTGACTTAACCTTTACCATTCAACCTGCTACCTATCCTACAGACGACTTAAAGGTCACATTTGTTATTGGAAATTTAGGAGGCATTGCACTGGATTGGGCAACCTCCCTCCTAAAAGTCAAGAGTCCGCTACTAACTAATTATGGGAATTTCCTCAAGGAATTTGCGGCCCTCTTCGACCACCCCCATCGGGCACGAGATGCCCAAACCCAAATCATGGCCCTTAAGCAGGGAAAAGGTGGGGTATTGGAATATACTACGCAATTCCAGCAATTGGCTCTCGAATTGCATTGGCCAGAGGATGTGCTCAAGGTCTTGTTCCGCCAAGGGCTCCATGAGGAATTAAAAGATCAACTGGCCTTCACCCCCCTGCCCGATACCTGGGAACAACTAGCCACCCTAACCCTCCAAATTGAAGAGCGCCTCATGGAAAGGCGGCGGGAGCGACGACAGGGGGCTCGCCCCTTTTTTCCATGGCCGCCTTTCAGTGGCACAATGGGAGGAGAAGCCGGGAAATTGGGGGACGTGGAGCCCATGCAGCTGGAAGCGGCGCGAGGGCCCCTAACCCCGGAAGAATGAGAAAAACGACGTAAGTCCCGAGCATGTTTTTATTGCAGGGACACGACGCATTTCATAAATTCCTGCCCGGCCCTAGCGACATCGACCAGGCCCCTGGGAAACACCTCTGGCCGGGGTGCCCAGGGAACACCCCAGCCATAGTATTCAGCTCCCTGACATTACCTGCCAAAAGGTCCCACTTCCAAATACCCCTGATGATCACGATTTCCCCTCGACGTTCCTTTGTAGCCTGGGCCCTCCTTGATTCCGGGGCTTCGAGCAACTTCATGGACCTGACCCTGGTGGCGACGCTGGGAATTGCTACCGACCCCAAGCCTCTGCCAGAACCGGTACACACCATTGACGGTTCTCCTTTAGCTTCAGGACCTATCGTCGCCCAGATGAAGCCCTTACAGTGTAATATGGGTGCTCACCAAGAGGATTTAACTTTTGATATAGGATGTACCCCCCTGTTTCCCGTGGTCTTGGGACTTCCCTGGCTGCGAAAGCATGACCCCCACGTGAACTGGACATGGAACCAACTTCAATTTAACTTGAAGAATTGACATCGCCAGTGTCTTCAGGTACCTCCAACCCAGCTTCTGGCAGCCACGGCCCCAACGCCCTCTGACCAGGGCATGACGACTCTTCCCCCCGAGTATCAAGCGTATCGCGATGTCTTTGATGAACAAGCAGCTTCTACGCTACCCTCGCGGTGGCCGTATGACTGCCCCATCGACCTACATCCAGGAGCAGAACCACCATTCGGGCGGATCTACGCCCATTCTACGCCGGAACTGGAGACCCTCCGACGCGATCTGGAGGAGGCCTTGCGTCAAGGCTTTATTCGGCACTCTAGTTCTCCTGCGGGGGCCCCGATATTCTTTGTGCCAAAGAAGGATGGAGGGCTTCGCCCCTGCGTAGATTATCGAGGCCTAAATGCGGTGACGATTAAAAACTGATACCCCCTTCCACTGATCCCGGAGCTTCTCAACAGGCTGCAGGGGGCATGTTTTTTCACCAAACTTGACCTTCGAGGGCCATAAAACCTCCTCCGGGTTCGGGAGGGGGACGAATGGAAGACTGCCTTTCACACACGCTATGGGCATTTTGAATACCTTGTTATGCCATTCGGCCTAGCCAACGCTCCCACTGCCTTCCAACATTTTATAAACGATATCTTCCGGGATCTCCTGGACATCTTCATGATTGCCTATCTGGATGATATCTTAATTTATTCCACCACGTGGAAGCAACACATTCATCATGTACAACGCGTCCTTCAACGCCTTCGCACCCACAAACTGTTCTGCAAGCGAGAGAAGTGCGCCTTCCTTCCACCTTACCTCAGTAGACTTCTTAGGATTCATTATTACCCCAACCAGGGTCCAGATGGATCCACGTAAGGTAGAAGCGATCCGCTGTTGGCCTCCACCCAGGGCGGTGAAACCTCTCCAGAGGTTTTTGGGGGGTGTTAATTATTACCGCCAATATATCCCCCATTACGCTGAACTAACAACCCCGCTGACGCGGCTATTAAAAAAACATCAGGAGTTTGTCTGGGGCCCGGAGCAACAACATAGCTTTGCGTGCATAAAGCAAGCCTTCATGTCGGCCCCATTACTCCGGCACCCTGACTTCCATAAACTTTTCCAAGTAGAAGCTGATGCTTCCAGTAGAGCCATCGGGGCAGTGCTGTTACAACCCGATAAACCAGAAGAACCAGGATTACCGTGCGCCTATTATTCCCGGCAGCTTACTCCTGCTGAACAAAATTATATGATTCTAGATCGAGAATTGTTGGCCATTAAAGTGGCTTTTGAAAACTGGCGGCATTATTTAGAGGGAGCCCATCATCCGGTTACAGTAGTAACAGACCATAAGAATTTAACCTTCCTACAGACGGCCCACATCACGAACGCATGACATGCCCGGTGGGCTCTATTCTTCACCCGTTTCTCTTTTGTCATCAAGTACCGGAAACTAAACACTCTCGCCGACGCCCTGTCACGGTACCACGAAACCACAAATGAAGGAAAACCCCCGAGGGGGACAATCCTCGAACCCAAGGTCTTCGCTATGATCTAAGTAACTACCAAGCAATTGGAAGAGGCGACCCGGCAGGAATTATTGCCCACTCAGGACGCTAGTTGGACAGCAGACAAAGGACTCTTACGAAAACAAGGGCTTATCGTCGTTCCACCTTCCTGTCGGGCCCAAATCCTTTGGGGCTATCATGATGCTCCCTTAGCTGGCCATCCAGGCCGGGATCGAACACTGCAGCTAATCCACTGTTTCTTCTGGTGGCCAACCCTGACCCAAGACGTACGCCAATACGTGAGTAGCTGCTCCATGTGCGCCCGCACCAAAGTTCCCCGACAAGCTCCACAGGGGTTATTACAGATAACCGAACCACCGCAAGGACCATGGCAACGAGTCGGTATAGACTTTATCGTGGACCTTCCCCCTTCTCGAGGGTACACCACGGTATGCGTGGTGGTCGATCATTTCACCAAGATGGCGCATTTCATCACGTGCAAAAAAATCCCTACTGCCCAACGGACCACCTTGCTCTTTATTCACCACATCGTACATTTGCACGGATGGCCCCAAGAGATAATCAGTGATAGGGGCTCCCAGTTTCTCTCTCACTTCTGGCGATCCTTTTTTAAGGCCTTACAAGTACAACTATGTCCCACCACCGCTTACCATCCACAGGCCAATGGCCAAGTGGAGAGAGTAAACCAAGACTTTGAGCATTATCTGCGTTGTTTCATAAACTATCTCCAGGACGATTGGTATACTTGGCTACCACCTGCGGAATTCGCACACAACAATGCCCCAAATGCATCCATTGGGGATTCTCCCTTTTATATCTCATATGGATACCATCCCCACAACGGTACCCCAAACCTTGCTTCTGTACAAGTCCCCGCCATGGGGAGTCTTCTCCAACACCTACAGCAAGTACAGCAACAGGCGAAAACCACATTGATCGCTTCCCGTCAACGATATAAACACTATGCGGATCAGCACCGCCGAACAGTGGAGCCTTTCCACCCTGGGGATTACGTCTGGCTGGATCGCCGCCATTACCCCTCAACACGACCCTCCCGTAAATTAGACGATTGGTTCATCGGGCCCTTTCCCATCCGGTGACAAATTAATGAAGTAACCTTCCAGCTCCAACTTCCCCCTCGCCTCCGAATACACCCAACGGTACATGTGTCCCTCCTAAAGAAGGCTCCCACACCCGTGGAGCCCCTTGGACCCCCATCCCCAGAAGCTATGAGTTCGTCCCGGGAAGCTGAATACGAGGTTCGTGCCCTTCTAGACTCCAAGTATTTTCGAGGCCGACTTCACTACTTAATAGACTGGGTGGGGTATGGCCCTGAGGATCGCTCATGGGAACCTGCCACCCATGTATCGGCACCCCGCCTGACTCAACTCTTCCATTGCCAGCACCCTGAGAAACCTGGGCCGTCCTGGACCTTTGGGCGGGGGCCTCGAGGGGGGGGGTACTGTCAGGATTCGGTCGCAGGCTCGGCAGCGACACCAACAACCCCAACNTCTTTCACTCACAGACTCAAAGGGAAGGGAGCAAGGGAAACAATAAGGGAGACTCACTACATGCCTATAAACAATCACACTGCAAGACCAAACAAGGAACACAAAAAACACTTATCTTCTCACTGTTGGGGGACCAGTCCAGACAGGAAAACCTGATCACCAGCACTGTTTGCAAGGCAGCGCTGGGTTAAGTAGCCCTATCATTAGTGCCCTCAGCTGGAGGTTTTCCCTGCAGGCGGGCTGAACGCCTCAGGGTCCTAGGTTCCATCCCTTTTCCACTAGGGATGGGTGCAGATTCTGGCCTGGGAAGAGCTTCTGAGGATGAGGGTACCACATACCTTCATTCTGCTACCAGCTTTGTCATGCCCCTCTGTTGGGGTGGGGTCTCGAGTTGGCATTGGGTCCCCAAGGGGGCCAGGAGTTGGCAGCGGATGCAGGGGGGCCTGGTGATGGCGGCGGAGCCCCGTGACAGTACCCTCCACTGAGGCCCCTGTCGAAGACACCCCAGTGGGCCAGGTTTCCAAGGGTAGTGAGCATGTAACCATTGCACCAAGCGGGGGGCATGGACCTGCGCTGCTGGCTTCCAGGTCCATTCATCAGGGCCAAAACCTATTCAGTCTACTAAATACTGGAGGCGACCCCTGTGGAGTCAGGAATCCAATAAAGCCCGCACCTCGTATTCAGGTCCATCAGGGGAAACAGAAATGGGGTCAGGGGAGTATCTTGGGAAGGGTAGAGCCGGGGATTGGCTGGTTTAAATAGCAAAATGTGGAACATGGGGTGGATCTTGAGGTGTGGGGGTAAGCAGATCTTGTATGTCACGTAATTGAGCTGATGCTCTATGGGAAAAGGGCCAATGAACTTGCTGTCCAGTTTGTGAGATAGGCTCAGGGAAGAGTAGTGCCTGCGATCCAACCAAACAAGATCTCCAGGGGCGAAAGATGGGGCGGGGCACCAGTGACAATCCGCTGAGGACTTGTATCATTGTCTGGCAGTGGACAAGGTTGTACAGGTGAGCACATAGGTCCGTTGGATCTGTGCGGCCAAGGCCCTGGCGGCTGGGACGTTTATGGAGGAAATTTCTGGCATGGTTAGTTGGGGGTGGAACCCATAGGTCACATAAAATGGGGAAGCTCCTATGGCAGCATGGGGGGCATTATTATGGGCAAATTCCACCATGGGAAGCCAGGCATACCAGTCATCCTGGAGATATTTGGTATAACACCTGATGTATTGCTCTAGGTTTTGGTTTGTTAGTTCCATCTGCCCATTAGCCCGGGGGTGGTATGTGGTAGTGGGGGACAGGGCCCCAAACAAGCTTTTCCAGAACTTGGAGGTAAACTGGGTTCCCCGGTCTGAAATAATTTCTCGAGGCAAGCCATGGAGTCGGTCGACGTGCCTGAGGAACAGTAGGGCCATCTTGTGGGCAGTGGGAAGCCCTTTACTGGCAATGAAGTGGGCCATTTTGGAGAACACGTCCACTACCACCAGCACGGTGTTATATCCCTGGATTGGGGGCAGTTCTATGATAAAATCTACTCCTATTACCTGCCACAGTCCAGTGGGGAGGGGTCGCAGGTGTAGTAAGCCAGCGGGGTTAGTCTGGGGGCTTTTAGTCCTGGTGCAGGTAGTACATCCCTGGACATACTTGGTCACATCCTGGCATACAGTAGGCCACCAGAAGGTGCGCTGGATTCATTTTATTGTTTTGTCTCACCCTGGGTGGCCCACTAGGGGAGCATCATGATGAGTCCAAAGGATCTGTTTATGGCAGGACAGGGGAGCAACTATTTTGCCTTCTCGTTCTAACAGACCATGGTCAGATAGCTCCATGTCAGGGTCACCGGGGGCGAGCTCATGGTCTGTTGCTTGGCGAAGGGTGTCTAGTGATAATAAGGTGGCCGCAAAGACACGCTGGTTCAGGATTGTGTTTCCATCATACTTCAGGGTGCCTTTGACCTTGGTTTATCGTGAGAGGGCATCGGCCAGCATGTTTAGGCGACCCGGTCTGTAGCGGATAATAAATCAGAATCTTGCAAAGAACACCGCCCATCGAGCGTGGTGTACGTTGGCGATGTGTGTGGTCTGCAGATATTCTAAGTTCTTATGATCCGTGAGGACCATGACCAGATGGGGGACCCCTTCCAGATAGTGCTGCCAGGCTTCAAAAGCTGACTTGATGGCTAACAGCTCTCGGTCTAGCACAGTGTAGTTTTGTTCTGCAGCTGTCAGTTGTCAAGAATGAAAAGCACAGGGCAACAAAAGCTTTTCTTTAGGGTCCTTTTGGAATAATACTGTACCCAAAGTCATGCTGGAGGCATCTGCTTCAATAAAAAAGGGTTGTGTGAAGTTGGGATGTCGAAGGACTGGTTCCCTGAGGAAGACATCCTTCAAGGTCTGGAAGGCTTGTTCTTGCTCTGGTCCCCTTATGTATGACTGACCCTTCTTCAGGAGGAATGTGAGTGGTTTTGTAATATCAGCAAAACGGGGAATATAATGACGGCAATAATTGACACTCTCTAGAAAGCGCTGAAGCAGCTTTGGGGGTTGGCCGTCGTCTTTCAAGAGTCTATCCGGATCCCTTCGGGGGAGATAATGAACCCCAGAAAATCCACCGTTGATAAGTGGAAAGAACAATTCTCCAACTTGCAGTAGTACAACTTGTATTCTTGCAATCGTTCTAGAACCCTCCAGACATGTTGGATGTGACAGGCCTTGGATTCTGAGTAAATCAAGATGTCATCTAGGTAAGCTACAAAAAAAAGGTCCAGCATCTCACTGAGGGCATCATTGATAAAATGTTGGAATGCAGCCGGAACGCTGACCAGTCCAAACGGCATCACGCGATATTCATAATGCTCATATCTGGTTCGGAAGGCAGTCTGCCACTCGTCATCCTCCCATACTCAGAGTAGATTATACACTCCCCGGAGATCAAGCTTCATGAAGATCTTGGCCCCTTGCAATCTATTAAAAAGTTCTGGGATAAGAGGAGGGGGTATTGGTTCTTTACCATGATAGCACTGAGCCCCCAATTATCTATGCAGGGCTGAAGTCCTCTGTCCTTTTTAGGAACAAAGAAGATCAGTGATCCTGCTGGGGAGACTGAGGGGCGGATGAAGCCATTTTTTAAACTCTCCCACATAGCCCTTCAACACCTTTAGTTCAGGGGTGGATAGCGCATAGATCTGCCCATAGGGCGGTTCGGCTCCAGGGACCAGGTCTATGGGGCAATCATAAGCCCGATGCAGGGACAACTCTGTAGCCTGTTTGCTAAACACCCCCTGTAAATTCCAGTATTCTGGGGGAATCTTGGTCATATCTACATCCAGAACCGTACTCAGGGCCACCAGGGGTGTTAAGGATGGTCTGGGAAGGAGGCAGTGATCCCGACAATAGTTAGACCCAAAAGTGACTTTCTGTGAGCCCTAGCTAACATGGGGATCATGGAGCTTCAGCCAGGGTAGGCCCAGAACCACAGGGAAAAGGGGGGAACAAACTATATTAAAACAAAGGTCCTCCCTCTGATCACCCGTTACACATGACACCAGCAGCATCTGCATCCTGATTGGGTCAGATACCAATGGGGATCCATCTATTGAATGTATGGCCTTGGGGCGCGTGATCGGGCAGGTGGGGATATCATAAAATCGAACTGTCCCCATGTCCATGAAATTCCCTG
This sequence comes from Sphenodon punctatus, assembly GCA_003113815.1. NCBI lineage: Eukaryota > Metazoa > Chordata > Lepidosauria > Sphenodontia > Sphenodontidae > Sphenodon > Sphenodon punctatus. The sequence continues at coordinate 2,287,863 of QEPC01007237.1, forward strand.
AGACCCCGAGTCTACCAGGGCCCACAAGACTATGGAGTGGGTCCGGGTAAGGGTGATCATGAATGGGATCTGTACATGGGCCTTGGCGTTAAGGGCAGAGGCAGGGGGCTATAGGTTCTACCGGGACGTCCTCTGACCGTCCCGGTCGGAGGCATTTCCCAACTGATGCTTCATGGGGGGAGCGCCTTGGAAATTCCCTAGCAAAATGGTTCTGCTGCCCGCAGTAGAAACAGGCCCAAGATAGCCTTCTGCATTCCCACTCCTCCGGAGTTAAAGGTCCCTGGGGGGAGCTCAGTTGCATGTGTTGGCAGTCCTCCTTGCCCCCGATCTCCACCATAGGATGTGGAGGAGGGGGCAACCGAGGAAAGGTATTTTGAGACTCCTGTCTCCTTTCCCTACACCGCTCGTTTAGGCGGTCATCAATCTGGGCTATAAGGGTGGCAACCTGTTCCCAGGTGTCTGGTAGGGCAGTATATGCTAATTGTTCTTTTAGATCTTCTGCTAGCCCCCTTCGAAACAACATAATCAACACATCCTGGGGCCATTTTAGTTCTATAGCTGTCAGGATTCGGTCGCAGGCTCGGCAGTGCCACCGACAACCCCGACAACGAGCCCCGCAACAGGGACACCCGGCAGCCGACGGGCAGCAGGTTCCGCCCCCCCGACGTCCACAGATGCAGGGGGAGCCCAGCAACGGCCACAACAAACTCCCCAGACCCCATCCTGGGATTCAGCACAGGACACAGGGGCAGGGCCCCCAGCACGCCGCGGCTTGGCACGGCTACAGGCATGCCAAGGAGGCATGGCCTTTACTTTAAACACCGGCGCGGTGAGGCATGCAGCGCCAGTGATCTGCGGAACTGGCCCCCTTGTGTGAGAGGAGAAAGCGGAGAGCGTTATTTACCCTGATCCCCTTCCTTTGGATTGCGTGTGTGGAGTGCCTCGGAGGAGTGTGTGGTGAGTGAATGTGACCAGTCCCCCTGTTTTCCTGCCCCTAGTTGTGCGTGGTCTTGGTGCGTGGGTGAAGGGCGGAGTGAGTGTGAGTCAGCCTTTCTCCCCCTCCTGTGGGAAACCCTGCCCCCCTTCGAGACTTGGATCCTACCCATTCCCCTCCTTGCCTGGGACCCTTTCCCTGCACCCCTCACCGTGGGCACATTACTTCCCTTCCCCCTGTGATGGAGCATCCGGAGCATGTCTGTTTGGTGGGAGGTTATAAGGAGAACTGCACAGCACAGGTGATCCGGCGCCCTATGATGAAGTAGGCCTCAATCCCTTGCGGATCTTAAAGGTCAAAATACTATCCTGACGGGCAACTTATAACCTGTGAGCAGTCCCGGGGAGCCAGGGAGATTTTGGCCCTCCAGGGGCACGTTAGAGGGAGTGTGTGGGTCTGTGTTGTCCCCTATCCTAAATCCCCCCTTCCCTGTGACAATAGCTAATTGTTGGAATTGGGTTCCATAGTCCAACAGGGGGCCTCGACCCTGCCTTAGGGCCATTATGGCTGTCAGAGCATCCCTTTTGCGATGGGGGTGGTCAAACAACATCCGGAATTCTTGTTCAAATCAAGACAGATTGTCTAAAAGGGGGCTTTTTTCTATAATCAAGTTAGTGGCCCAGGTCAGGGCGGTTCCGCCCCAATTTCCGATGATAAATGCCACCTTCAATGAATCTGTGGTGTACGTTGAAGGTTGGGTAGAGAACGTCAAATTACACAAGGCCAGGAAACTTTGAAACCCTTTTCTATCCCCCATGAACTTTTCGATGTGCGGCCCCTTTGGTTCCCGGGCTGCAATGACCCCTATGGGTGAAGCTGCGGCATCAGCCGGGGGTGGTGTAGAAGCACCCTGAGGGGATACAGGAGGAGAGGTAGCCACCAGTAAGGTCCCTACTGAGGTGGCCAAGGCCTCCTGTTTCTCCTGCATATCCTTAAGGTTCATGGCTAGAGACTGGATGGCATGGGCTAGTTCCCCTATTTGCTGACTCACGTCCATCTTACCGTAGGACCTAAAAGGGAGTAGGGGGGATAAGACTGGTGATACTATTACAGAAGGGGAGGAGGAGAAAAAGGGAACTGGGTGCCTCTCAACAATGCACAAGGTGCCCCTTGGCCCACAAGGACTCTCTCTAGGTATAAATGCCCATCAGGATAGTATCTGGGCCCTTCCGACTGCTGAGCAGGTAAGGAAGTTAGGCCCCTATCAGCATCAGGCATGGGGATCCAAGGGTCCTGTGGCTCCCTATCACACACGATCACCTGAAGACACCCCAGGGGGAATTCTAGGGAGGGAAAATATAGTGTTGCCAGAGTGTGGGGGAAAGGAAGGGTTTGAGGCCCCAGGATCCAGGGGTTGGAGCAGAGAGGGGATCTTACAAACTGTGGGAGGGGTAGGGAGCCCCAAGCAGGGGGAAGGGAAGGGAGAAACTCTCTCAGCTCGCACTCACTCTTTCACTCACAGACTCAAAGGGAAGGGAGCAAGGGAAACAATAAGGGAGACTCACTACATGCCTATAAACAATCACACTGCAAGACCAAACAGGAAACAACACAAAGACTTCGCTTATCACTGCTGCAGGGCCAGTCCAGACAGGAAAACCTGATCACCAGCACTGTTTGCAAGGCAGCGCTAGGTTAAGTAGCCCTATCATTAGTGCCCTCAGCTGGAGGTTTTCCCTGCCGGCAGGCTGAACGCCTCAGGGTCCTAGGTTCCATCCCTGTTCCACTAGGGCCAGGTGCAGATGCTCACCTGGGAAGAGCTTCTGAGAATGAGGGTACCACATGCCCTCGTTCTGCTGCCAGCTTTGTCACGCTCCTTTATTGGGGTGGGGTCTCCCAGGGGTCTGGAGTTGGCAGTCGGGTCGCAAGGGGGCCAGGATTTGGCAGCAGACGCAGGGGGACCTGGTGATGGCGGCGGAGCCCCATGACACTACTCCGGGTGTGCTGTTCAGTGGTATGGGCGCTTGGCTCTCTAGCAGGTGCTCCGTCTGAGGCTTGTCATTTCCCACCCTGGTGTTACTCTCCTTAGATGTGTTCCCCTGGCTCTGTGAGCCTCATGGAATGTTTATGGGCTGTGCTGTCTCCCTCTGCAGCCTTGCACACAGCTGGCCATGCACTGGGGACATGCAGTTGTGTATGGCTGTGGGTGTCCACTGTCATTGCCCCCATGTCACCTGTCACTATGTTCTGTCCCTGGCTGCCTCTATCCCTCCCTCTCTCAGGCGGTATTGCTTGCTGCATGGGGCATGGTTCTTGTTTCCACCCATGTGCTACTGTCTATTACTATTGACCTGGCCTTGCTCTGGTTCTGACCCCTTGATGTGTTGTGTCTACAGCCCCCTATTGGTCTCCCATTCCTACTGTTGCAGCCATGAAGGGGAGCCAAAATCAGAGGGCTCCTCACCATGAGTCTGGGCAGGCTGTTGGGTGCGATCTGTCTCCCTGTGAACTCCCTCAGGTTCCACCACTGGTGTGGTGGCTGGGAGGGCTTGGTGGGACCAGTTGTGCTGTTGTGTGCATTTGGGTGGTGACCTACTCACTCCCTCTGTCACTGCCGGATCCCGAGCAAATAGGTGTTTGCTCGGTGTTTCCCTGGGTGGGTAGGTGCCCAAAGGGTGTGTGCTGGCTCATCCCCTTCCTTCCCACAACCCCCACACTGGTGTCCATGTGAACGTTTCCCTGCTCGTTGACACTGGGTGTGTGGTGGGTGTGCTCACCCACTCACCTCCACCCACCGGGCCCGCTGTGGCATCTATGTAAAAAGGGCCTATATGTAAATAAATCTGCTTCAGACAGTACAAAAATCCCATTGACTTCAGTGGATTTTCTGATGTGCACTAGAGGGCTGACACCCTGAGTTGTGTCACACCACAGGGTGACAACAGTCAACCAGTTACAAGCTATATGTACAACAATGTAAGAATACATGAATGACAAATAACTAATAGAAATTTCACCAGTTACAAATAAGGACTTTGGAAATACATACATGTATACATACATATGTTATTCACCTGACAGTAGGTGTATAAGGCAGAAGCCATCTTATGCCATTTAGCTCGATTCAGTGAGGCCTCTTTGACTTCATGCCCTGTCACACCAATTGGCTGACATCTTCTAACTGTTCTCCTACATGTCTTTCTCTTAACTATTGTTCATGACATATTATGCTGCTTAGTGCGACTTCTTACGTCCTCATTCTTCACATAATTTTGCCACTTATCATTGCATAGTCTCATTTTGAATTAAACTAGTTGAGACTTCTCCTACGTTCTACTTCAATGTGTCATGTTTTTGAGCCCATAATTAAAGTGGATATCACACAGCTATTATACATTCTAGTTTTGTTAACTAAACTGATTTTGCCACTATGCAATATCTTACTCCCTTCCTTTTTTCTTAAAAATTCACAAATTGCAAAGTAGCAAAATGCAAGCTAATAAAAGCCTCTGGTGAATTTTGCTGCAAAATTTGTGCTATGGGTATCTAGAATGCCCATGCCCATCTTGATGGTGGCATGGGCATTATGGGATCGGTGGTGACTTGGCAGCTTCAGGTACAGCTTCAGCGGCATTTAGATCGGGTCAATTTTCTTGATCCCTCACAGTCTGTCTTTTGTCCAGGGTTTGGAATGGAGACTGCACTTGTGGCTTTGGTCGACGACCTTCACCATGAGATGGATCAGGACAGGACAGATAATCTCTTTTGATCTTGTTAGATCTGTATCAGCATTTGATACCATTGACCATGAGATGTTGGTGGCTCACCTGCAGGACCAGGGAGGTTTGAGGAGTGTTTTTGAATGGTTCCACTTTTTCTTAGCTGGAAGAACTCAGTGGGTGGTGCTTAGGGAGTGTTCATAATCTCCCCAGGACCTCACGTGTGGAGTCCCAAAGTGTTCTATCCTGTTCAACGTGTACATGCAGTCTTTGGGCAAGGTCATGAGAAGGTTTGGTGTACGATGTCATCAGTATGCCAATGATACACAGCTTTACCTCCCTTTTTCAGAAGACCCAGACCTGGCAGTCTCTGTGCTTACCCAGTGTTTGGCGACTGTGGGGGATTGGATGAGGGTGAGCTGTCTAAGGCCGAATCCCGACAAGATGGAGGTGATGTTCTTGGGTAGGGTTGGGACAGTGGTGGCCCCTGTAATTTATAGGGTCTTCCCTCCTCTAGCCTCTCAGGTCCATAGTGCTCCTTGATTCACAGCTCCACCTGGATTCTTGGGTGGAAGCTGTGGTGAGGAGTGGCTTTCGCTAGTTACATCTGGTACAACGGCTACAGCTGTAGGTCTCAAACTCGGATTTGGCCACCATCACCTCTAAACTGGAGTACTGTAATGCACTCTACATGGGGCTACCCCTGGGGATGGTCCGGAAGCTGCAGCTGGTGTAGAATGCGACAGCCCGTCTCCTTACCTGAATGGGCCATCATGAGCACATTACACCAGTGCTCCATGCTCTGCACTGACTGCCTATTGTCTTCTGGGCCCAATTCAAGGTGTTGGTGTTGACCTATAAAGTCCTAAATGGCCTAGGCCCTGCAAACCTGTGGGACCGCTTCACACCCCGGGCCGTGGTGCGACCCCTGTGGTCAGCCAGGGATGCCTGACTCGAAGTCCCCCAGGTGGTAACTATTAGGGTTGAAAAGTTGTACCACTGCGGCAGCATTTACCGGTGGAAAGTGCTCTTCCACACCAAGCAGCAGGGTTAGGAAGGGAGCCTTGCGCTCGCGGATTTCCGCAGTTGCTGCCACGGTATTTTCACCACTGTAGATTTCACATGGAAGCAGAAGGTTTGCCACAGTTTCCCCTTTCCCTTAAGCGCGGCAGCTTTGTGATTCTCACAGCATTGCAGCCAGGGGCGTAGCCACTGCCTTGTAAACAAAGTTGCTGCCTTGTAAACAAAGTTCTTCTTCAAGGGGCTCCTTCCAGTCTCGCTTGTGCGCCCTTCTCTTACTGGCATATACCAAGCTCACTAGCTTAAAAAAAAAATATGACTTTCACACGCCCCCACCCTATATAAGATACCTAAACCCAACACAGTTCCTTCCAACCCTAAGCAATTAGGAAGAAAATTTCATGCGGGGTCAGAAGGGTGGGTGCTTGTGTGAATGACACTCCATGCAGTTGGGGAAGAATTTGTCCTTGGTACCCTAACACACAAGAGAATTCACAGAAGAGCAATGACTCCCCCCACCCCACCCACCCTCCATCCCCTGGATCAGCATCAGGAGCCAGGTGCACTAGTCTCTGTCCTGCTTAGAGTGTAGGGATCCCCGGCCTCAGTGAGCGAGTGCCTGACTCCTGATGCTGATCCTGGGGATTGGGGAGTGGGGGAAAGTCCCTGCTCTTCTGTGAATTCTCTTGTGCATTAGGGTGCCAAGGACAAATTCTTCCCCTTTGTTGGGATGGCTCTCTGCCTCATTGTAGTTGCTCTGCACCCCCAGTTCTCTCTAAGCAGCGATCACAAAGGGAAGAGGGAGAATCTGTCCATCCTTCTAACAGAGACAGCATTGAACAGTCAACCCTCCCCCAGCTGAATGGACCCCTCCCCCCCCAGAGCAGGCTTCCCCCTGCCTGCTACTCCCCTCCCAGGCTGTAGATCCAACCTGCATGGAGTGCCATTTTGTTCGAAAATTCCCCCACCGCCTCTTTCTAGGCTTGGTACACGCTCCCATTTGTGAGAATGGAAGGAGCCCCTCTAAGAAGAACTTTGTTTACAAGGCAGCAACATTCGCTACGAAGGGGGGGACTCTTCCCCCACCCGTGTAGCAGCGCTGCAGGGCTACAACTGAGCTGTTTAAAAGGTGGTGTCAGTGGTGCAAGAGAGACTCCTCCGGGACTCAGGAGCAGGGCTCCCAGGTCCCACGGATGCCGCATATGCATGGGGCTGGCCCTGATCGCGGCCGGCCCTCACCCAGGGCAGAGCACGGGCACAAATGCGCACCTTGCCCTGCACCACGGTGGCTATGCCCCTTCAGCGGACTCTGAAGCAGGTAGTCAGAGTCACCCTAAGTTCATTCTTTCAATTTCAATGTTCTATTATTCAGCATCACGGTGCATCAGGGACTTGCACTCAGTGGTGGAAGGCAGCATAAAACCGCTTGCATTCACAAACTGCAGACATGCCGCATCTGCAGATGCTGGCAGCAGGTAATGTGGAATTGTAGAAATATTGAGGGGAAGTCGGCGGCAAGACACATTTAGTGCCGAATTCTCAGAATGGAATGGAATGGCGCGGTAACAGCTGCTTCCCGCTTCAGCCCTAGTAACAATGGGAAAGGCATTCTTGGTGGCTGCCCCCAGGCTGTGGAATTCTCTCCCAATGGAGACCCGCCTAGGCCCGGACCTCGCTTCTTTCTGAAGACAATGCAAGACCTGGCTGTTCCACGAGGCCTTTGGAGAGGGAGACAGGTAGGGGAGTTGGGGGTGGGTGGGTTAATTTCCGCTCTTTTAAATGAATGTATAGTTTTAATACGTTTTTAAGTTTTATTATTGTTTTAAATGTATTTAACAATGTTGTGAGCTTCCCCAAGCTGCCATTGCAAGCAGGAGGGAGCGGACTATAAGTACATTGAAATAAATAAATAAAATAATGTAGGCAGCCCAGATTTAGTCCCTTGTTCTGGGGAGGTGTCTGACTCCAGCTGTTAATCATCTTATTGAGGAATAGCTCATAAACATCGGTTGGCAATACCCAGGGCATCGAACTGTGTTCCCACAGGACTTCACCTGAAATGAATGATTGACTGATGGCCCCTTTCCAGAGGGATGGTCATTGGCACTGGGCTTTTAACCTCTTCCTGGATGCCACTGTCCTCATTATCACTGATCCACACCTGGTGTCACCTGTTATGCCACTGGTGCTCTAAGACCTTGCTCACCTTATTTGGGATCTCTAGCTGTGGTGTTTCTAGCCCTGGTTGTTTCCCTCTCTTGAGTTCCTATCCCTGGTTGTTTCCCTCTCGAGTTCATGATGGAGATATTTAGTCCATGGCACTAAAGAATGCACGAGTGACTAATCATGCACGTCACATCACAGCTAAACCCCACCCGTGAGATTTTTTATGTGGCCTGTGATTTTACTGCCCCACACCACGCTTACATCTAAAAGCACTTGGTGTCACCTAGATAGCACCTTGGGCACTCTACAGTGGCCACGTCAGAAGAATCAATCAGACTTACTCCTGCCTCTTCTCTATGCCTCCTGCTACTGCCTAGCTCCCATAATACTTTGGTGGTGTTCCAGTTCTCTGTTTCCGTGCTTCGGCCACCTGTCCTCAGCTGGATCCCCCTGTCTTGGCTCTGATCCTTTCTGGGGGGTGGAGCACTTTCCCCAGGTCTGCTGTTGCTCTCATGAATTATCTGCTGGCACCTAGGGATGGGAATTTCGGTTTTGGATAAAACCGAAAATACCAAAAAATGGCCATTTCGGATTACTCTGAAATTTTGGTTCTTTTTCAGTTGTGGTACTATCAGATCTTTTGCATTGATGTTTGTACCAGATTTTTAACATTGCAGTTTGTCCCGCATTGAAAAAATGCAATGTTAAAAATCCGGTACAAAAATCAATGCAAAAGATCTGATAGTACTGAAACCAAAAAAGAACTGAAATACATGAGAACCGAAACCAAAATTGACTGAAACCAAAATTTTGCCCAGAGTCCCATTCCTACTACTCAGAAACCCAGGAGCCTTATTTTCCCACCATGGTTCCCCCTGTGATGAAGTCATGCCCTTAAGTCAGCCCCCAATGCAACCCAGGTCCAAGTCTGCCACCCTGGTCCACTACTTTGCTGGTGGATGTGGACACATCCTACAGGTCTTTCTTGGGCTTTCATAGAAAAGCCCCGCTATAAGGATGGAGTCATCTAGGAACTGGAAGGACCTGAGGTCCGGAAAGGTGTTGCAAATATGAACAAGTTCAGGAACAGAGGCAGGCAATTGGGAACAGATTCAGGAACAAGAACAAGGCACATATGTGAGTCAGGACAGACAAGCAGGGGCAGAAAACATGTTCTACCCAATTTTCTGTGGCTGCTCGGCAGCTTTGTATGTTGGCAAGGGTCCAATTGGAAGGCTGGGGTTATGTGGCCTAGTGTTAGGGATGGGGGTCGGAGAAGGGGAATCTGGACCTGGGAAGACAACCACACACTATGAACTAATCCCTTTCCTTGCGGGGGCAAGCTCCACTATAGGAGGAAAAACACCCCTCAGGTTGTTATAGGGCCAAATGACTTTCCAGGAGGGACAAGGCCTATCTCATCATAGGGGGGAGGGGGGGGAGACAACGAGGCCCTGAGCAATGCCCCCACTCATGCACTCCTCCTATCACCAATGTAACTCTACTTCCAACCCTCACCGCACCCTTCGCCTCGCAATGCACATTGTGACCTGAAAAGAGGGGGGAGAAGGGCAGTAAGGGCATGCGGAGTAGTGAGGGGGAGCGGAAACAAAGCCCTGAAGGGTTGCTGGTACGGGAATGGAGGGGATACTCACTCAGAATGGGGGGAATGGTTAGGGAAGGGAGCCCACACAAGAAGGTTAACGGGAGGTGCACACACCATGCCCTCACACACACACACACACACACACACACTCACCTAACACTCACACTGGACTCACCGCACTTGTGCCACACTCACTCCTTTCCATTCTCACACTCACTCTCAGCTCAACTCCTGGAATAACACTGCCAAACGCTGGGGGCCAGTCTCACAGCTGCGCTGATCACCAGCACCGCTCATGAGATTCTGCCCTGCCTTATATGCTACCGGAGCTGCCTCTGTCTTCCTGCGCAGACGCTCTGAGCATTGCGGCGCTTCTGTGGGCCCCATCTCAACACTGCCAGACGCCCCACATGACGACGGCGCCTCATGCGCCGGCTGGAAAATCCCTTCTGCTGACGTCACCTGACGCTGCGTATTCCTCTTTCCCCGAGCGGCGAAACCCCAGCAGCCCCGACCTCCCAGGAATCACCCTTGCCCCAAGCAGTGCCAGATCCTAGCCATCACAAAAGGGCCTATGAAACTAGTAGGGATGGGCGAACAGAACTGAGTTTGGAAATTCGGTTCAAAAATTGAGTTCGGTTCGGGAGTTCGGTTCAGTCGACTGAACTATTCGAGTTTGGTCCGAATTCCAAACTTCCGAACAGAGTTCAGAAATTCAAACCCCATTGAACTAAATGGAATATTATCTTTAAGGGATGAGCGAACAGAACCGAGTTCAGAAATTCAGTTTGGTTCGAAAATCGAGTTCAATTCGGTCAACCGAACTGGTCGAGTTCAGTCCGAACTTCCAAACCGCGTTTTCCCATCCCTAGAGACTAGATTTAGGCCAAAGACAGGGCAGAGAAGTGGCACTGGGGAGCTAGCCAGCCACTGCGCTGAAACCCCAGGGATAACCATTCAAGGTCTAGTTTCTGACCCCGTACATTTCCAGCCTCCCAAGGCAACCTGAGGTCCTCACACCCTGAGCCTGCCTTCCCCCCCTCCGGCCCCCCAGCCTGCCTGAGGCTATCAGGCTCCTCACCTGCCCCCCTTTGCAACACCCTCCAAGTTCCCTGCCCGCCTGTGGAGCACTCTACAGAAGAGAAAGCACTGAAGGTTGGAAGGAGAGACAGCCAAACAGAAGCCGAGACTGGAATGAAATTTTTTTAAATGGCAGCAGACAAGTCAGTTTGGTGTGTCAGAGGAAAAGCTCAGCTGGATGGAGGACATCTAAGCCCGAAGTGTGCTTAAAGAGCTGTAATTGTCAGAGGACTGGGCTTTGGGAGCTGAGCAGCTGAGTCCTCGGGAGACCAATGGAGCTGAATGGCTGGTGGACTGTGCTGGGAGCTGAGAAACTGTGACCTCATGAAACAACAGAGCATCAGCTGTTGGGACACTATGCTGAGCAGCTGAGCCCTCAGGAGACCAATGGAGCTGGTGCGGCTGGTGGAGCATAAATATCTGTGTGTGAAGGGTTTAGTCACATGTAGCAGAGATTGGAAAGGGTGATATGCTTACAAGTATTCTGCTGATCAGAGTGAAATCATTTGGTAATGTGAAATAGCTGTGGTAGTTCAAGGTTTGGTTGGTTTGTTATGTTTTATTCATTCTTCCTTTTGCATAAAGCTTGATTTTAGTATTTACCTATAAAAATTGAATGTCAATACCTTCCTCCCCTAGGGTAGGTGTGTCCCTTCCACTCTTTGTGGCTTAGGGGACATAACAACACATGCATCCTACAGGGGGACCCAAAGAACTTCCCCCTGCTGTTGGGATTTAGCGCAGCTCCCTCCACCTTGCTCCCCCTCTGGTGATCTCTTGCTTCCTCAACTGGGCTTTCCTGCTCACATATCCAGAGTCCAGTTACATGACCTCTCCCAGTTTCAGTCATTATCCCCATTTTTTGAACGGTCTAATTACTTTTTTTTTTTTTTTTTTTTTTTTTTTAAAGAGAGCCCCAGGTGACCAGTGTCAAGAGCCATTCTCCAGATTCGAAAAGGACCTACCTGTAGCACTCTTCCACAGTGCCCAGTTTGGACCTGCAGCCCTGAATTTACAAAAATCATAAATATTCAGCTTGATTAGAAAATTGGTTTCAGCTCCACTTTTAAAGTGCTTGTGGATTGTGTAGGTCAGAGATGGGAAACTTAGAACATGCCAGGGGCCAAGTCTGTGCCCCTATATGGTTCCACAGGCCAGAGTTTTCTACAGGATGTGTGGCTCCTATGCAGGGGGTGTGGCCACCGGCTGGGAAGCATTCAGTGGCCGCCTGGCAGCTGGTAGACCTCTGGTGGCTCTCAGCATGTGGACAGCAGGCCATAGTGAATGGGGGTGGGGGTGGAGGAAAGCTTCCAGGGGTGAGGGCAGGTGGCCATGGGCCAGAGGTTGCCCACCCCTGGTGTAGGCTTTGTTCACCATCACATTTACTCCATATTACACTGGTACAACCAACCCCATTGAACTGGGACACAATGGTAAACTAGGCTCACTTAGGCCCTTTTTAAACAAGATGTATTTATTTATGCCCACGCAGTGGACATGAATGGGTGTATCCCATTTGAAAGCGGAAATGGAGGGACGTGTGTGCACTCCACCCATTGCCCCTGCATGGAGCAACTGGTGAAAACACAGGTTTCTCTGTGCAGGGGCATGCATGGAGGTTGGGTGTGTGTCCATGTGCCGCATCCCCACCCCCCATCCCCACCCCTGCAGTGGTGCGACCACGGACCATCCCTGCAGGGGTGGTCCATTTAAAAAAGGCCTAAGAATATAAGTGATTTGAAATCATAGGCTTTGGAATGGATTTTAGAATGCTGAAAAAATATCCTCCTAAACAATTGCAAGCGTGCATTAACCTCACATTCCTGTGCCTTTAGCTAACAGGCAGTTAATTTTCTCTTTGATGAGAGCTTTTGCTTTACCTTCCCAATTAACACCTTTCTCCGTACTATAATTGTCCAGATGGTGTTTTATGTGGCCAACACTGTAACATTACTATGTTACTTAACTTGGCAGCATTAATTGGCAAATGCAGTCACAAAATTGGCTGCTTCTTGCAAAGTTCATCCAGTATTAAATTTACCAATGTCCTTCCCAGTGTTCAAATAGTTGTGCCTGGTGCACTTAGGCTGTTGAGATCATGTGATGTGGCAGAACAACTTGCTGAATTTGATAATTTGCAAAATGTAACAAAAATTGTGGGATACTAAAATGTATAGAACATTAAACTTAGAAGCACAAAGGCTCAAATGTCAGGCAAAACAAAGGCAAAGGTAGTGTTTTTAATTCAAGGCAGAGCTGAACCTCTCAATCTCTGAAATGGGAGGAAGTGACAGTCAAAAGATGGCACAATGATGTTGCGCTAATTGTTTAGTGAAAGAGTTCGGCAGCATTACCCTGTATCCCAGGGGTTGAAACCGCCAGCTTACAAATTGTATCCAGGATGCCAGCTTTTGTTCTGGCCTGTGGAGTGATCTGTAATTTCAGTCACTGGGGTACGGTAGGCGGTCACATGATCCACTGGGAAGGCAGGGGGTGACTGAGCCAGCGGGATAGGAGAAGGGCATCCTAAGACACATGGGAACAGGGGGCAGGGTCTCAATGGGGGTTGTATTGCATTAAGTCTTGCTGGGGCAGGTTCCTTGCATCCTGGTAAGCTCTGTTCCCTAGGGATGGGCAAACGCAGTTTGGAAGTTCGGAGTTCGGACCGAACTCAAATAGTTCGGTTGACCAAACCGAACTTCTGAACCGAACTTGATTTTCCAACCGAACCAAATTTCTGAACTCGGTTCTGTTCGCCCATCCCTACTGTTCCCTCTCCCACCCACCCACCAAACAGGTAGACTCTGCCCCTACCTCCTTTCATCCTGATGCGCACACCCCCATTGGCTTCAGAATGTCCCTAACCCTATGTGACCCACCTCCTGATTGTCCAGTGGCTCAGATAAACCCACTGCCCTGCCCCATGGACCCAGTGTCCCTGCAACCACACCTTTAGTTCCCTTCACACCTCTGCCCAGTCCCTGGGGGCTTACAGGTTTCCCACCCCTGCAGTATCGCCATGAGAAATTTTATGTTACCTGCCCTGTTGTCTTTCACATTTCATTTTGGAAATAGTGGGAAGCGAGACCAAGAAAACTTCTCTCTCTAATGGATCTATTGAATTAGATCAGGCTGCAATGTAAAATAAAAATTTGATAGGAGGTAAGAAGTAAAAGAGTTCCAGTGCTTCTATTGCAGATGTCATTAGGATAACTGTTCGGCTGGTAACAATGGATGTTAACAAACGAGATGGTAGTTCACACCAGGTGAGTGGATACCTGCCTACTTATTAGATGTTTGCCCCCGCTGGCCACGTGGCCACCACCCACAAGACATGTATCCCCCACTCATAGCAGGGTCCTAAAGGATGTGGAGCCTGCTGTGTGAGCAAATGTGGGCTAATGTGCACCCACATCAGTGTCCCATCCATTAGGTTGTGTGCCACCTCCAGCTGTACAGGTCCACCAGCACCATAAAGTTTCAGGGGGAAAGTCTAGAGTGTTCCAAGGAACGACCAATTCCAGCTCCTCTCTCCACTCTCCCTCTCACTGGCACATACAGAATGTCCACCTTAAAAGCCCATCATGCCATTTTCAAACATGCATTCACCCAGCTCTTGCTGGTTGGCAGTATGTGCCCAGCGCCTGCTCTTTCCTACCCATTGCATTCTCCATAATGACTTGCAGAGGATTACCATATAATAGCGACACCCAAGCAACAACCACCATCACCACCTCGCAATTGCAGTTGCTCTCTGCCTACGGATCTTCCTGCCAACGCTGCATTTCCTGTACCGAGAAATCAGCCAAGGCCTTTATCTCTGTCTGGAGGATTAAAACATCCAATATGCCCTAGTGAAGAGCTACAGGAACATGGCCGTGTTCCAAGAGATCTTGGTCCCAATGATGCAGCAGGGCTATACCCAGGACATGAACCAGTTCTGGCAGTGGGCCTAGGACTTGAGGCACTGATACAAAGAGATCTGGGTCAACAACTTAACCTCCGGCCATGGGAGGCAAACATCGCCCTATTAAAAGCTCCTTGACTGGTTCCTCTGTGTGGATGGAGCCATTGTTTCATCCCACCTGTACGGATGCACCTTTGTGAGGGGCTAGAAACAGGTGGCTATGGATCCCCCACTCCCCCTTCAACTGCTCCCATTGCAACCACAGAAGTTTCAATCTCTGGCGGACATCCCTCCATGCCTTTCCCAGCACAGATCAAGCAAGCACGGGTTGATGTGAACACAGACACCATGATTCTCACAGCGTATCTCCTCGAGAGCCATCCCTTATTTGAGGAGCCACCTGAGGTTCTGTTTGAGGGCATAGAGGACCCAGATGCCACCTTTGTAGATCATTTTGAATTTTATTTCTGTCTCCTAAGGTGTTTGTTAGCTATCCTGCCCAGTTTTGTGTCATCTACAAATTTAATAAGCATTTCCTCTAATCCCTCATCCAAGTCATTAATTTAATTTTATTTATTTATTTATTTAAAGCATTTATAACCCACCCATCTTGCCACAGGCAGCTCTGGGTGGCAAACAACATCTCAAATGTATAACAATAAAACAATTTTAAAACGATTTTAAAATAACACCAATGGGAGGCAGAAAAATTATATCCCCACCCACCCACACACCTTCCCATCCACCCACCTTCCCATCCACCCCTCCAAAAGCCAGATGGAACAGTCATGTCTTGATATGATGTCAAAACAAGGGAAGATCCAGGGCCAAATGGACCTTCACTGGCAGGGAGTTCCACAGCCGCAGAGCAGCCACCGAGAAGGCCCTCCCCATTGTGGCCCCCCAGCAGACTCAGGGGACCGCAAGGAAAGCACCACCCCAATTACCGCAGGGGCTGATCCAGGACCCAGAGAGTGAAGCAGTCCCACAGATAAGTTGGGCTGTGCCCATTTAGGGGTCTATAGGCCAGCACCAACACCTTGAATCGGGCCCAGAAGACTATGGGCAGCTAGTGCAGAGATCGAAGAACCGGTGTAATATGTTCACGGTGGTCCAGTGCCACCAGGAGATGGGCCACCTCATTCTGCACCAGTTGCAGTCTCCAAACTGTCACCAGGGTAATCCACATAGAGCGCATTACAGTAGTCAAGCCTAGAGCTGATAAAAGCATAGATGATGGTGGCCAGGTCAGAGCCCGAAACATACGGTCAAAGCTGACGCACCAGATCAAATTGGCAAAAGGCACTCCTTGCCACAGACTCCACCTGAGCATCCAAGTCAAGCTGCAAGTCAAGGAGCACCCCCAGACTCTGCACCTGGGGAAACCAGCGAGGGGCTGATCCCATGAATGATAAGGTCTGTCATCCCCACCGCCTTCCCCACCAGCATCACCTCCATCTTGTCAGGATTCAGCTTTAGTCGGTTTGCCCTCATCCAATCCCCCACAGCCACCAAACACCTGATAAGCTCCGAGACTGTCGGGTATGGGTCTGATGCAAAAGAGAGGTAAAGCTGGGTGTCATCAGCATATTGATGACACCTCACGCCAAACCTCCTGATCACCTCGCCGAGCGGTTGCATATACATGCTGAACAGGAGAGGGGACAGAACAGAACCCGGAGGGACTCCACACGAGTGGTCTTGGTAGGATGAAAAATAATCCCCGAGTACCACTCACTGAGTTCTTCTGGCCAGGAAGGAGTGGAACCAATCAAGAACCATACTGCCCACCCCTGCATGGTCCCGCAGGCGCATCACCAACATCTCATGGTCAACAGTATCAAACTCAGCCGACAGATCTAATAGAATCAGCAGGGCCAAATCGGCCCTGATCTAATTCTTGGCGAAGATCGTCAACCAACACCACAAGTGCAGTCTCAGTGCCATAAGCTGGGCAAAATCCTGACTGTGAGGGATCAAGAAAACCAGCATGGTCCAGATGCCCCTGCAACTGCCGGGTCACCACCTGCTCAATAACCTTCCCTAAAAAGGGAAGGTTAGAGACCAGTCAATAACTGGCAAGGGAGTCAACGTCAAGCAATGGTTTCTTGAGAAGGGGCCATACCACTGCCTTTTTTAGGCAGCTCAGAACCCTGCCCTCCCAAACGGAGGCATTGACCACCCCCACCAGCAACAGCCTCAATGGCTCCCAGCAGGCCTTAACCAGCCAGAACGGGCAAGGGTTCAGTTCACAACAGGTGGGCCTAACAGCCCACAGAATATCCTCCACATCAGCAGGGGTCACCGACCGAAACTGATCCCACAAACAAGGACAAGGTGGGGCCTCCATAACCTCCAATTTCCCTACCACAGAAAATGCGGCGTCAAAAACATGGTGAATCTGAGCGATTTTCTCTGCAAAATAACCCACAAACAAGTCACAGGGGGCACTAGATGACTCCACTCCCAGGTGGAGAGCGGCCGGACTGACCAGTCCCTGCACCACCCAGAACAGCTCTGTTGGATGGGATTTAGTGGATGCTATGAGGGCAGCGAAGAACTCTATGCTGTCCACATAGCAAAACCATAGGCTCGTAAACTCACTCTATGCCGCAACCTGTCGTCTTCAGCACGTGAACGACACCACCGTCATTCCAACCACCTTCCCTTCTGCTTCAGTGCCCACAGCCCCTTCAAGGACCAGGGAGCCTTACGGTGCTGCTACCTGGGAAGCGGATGCCTCAGAGCTATTCGATCAATGGCCTCTGTCAGCATGATCTTCCACAACTTGACAAGACCATGGATGGAACAGTCACTCAGATCAGAGGGTATATCCCCCAAAGATAAAGATGATGAACAGTACTGGGTCCAGGACAGAGCCCTGCAACACCCCACTCGACACCTCCCTCCAGACTGATGAGGAACCATTGATGAGCACTCTTTGAGGATGGTTCTTTAAACAGCTGTAAATCCACCTAATGGTATTATCACCTAGTCCACATTTTACAAGCTTGTCAACAAGGATATCATGGGGGACTTTGTCAAATTCATTTGCCAGTGCATTTGTCGCCATGCAGTGGCAAATGAAGAACTACAGGCTTCATTTATTGCACCCTACTTGCTATAGCAAGGAATCAAATGTATTGTAAAAAGCAGCAACCCATTGCAGTTGTGGAAGAGACTGTATGAGAAATGAAACACCTTTAAGGTCAATCTGAACTACAGCCTAGTGAGACAGTCTCTTCACTGCTTGGAGTTTTATGCTACAAATCTTGAGTTCAAAGTAGCCAGTTTGCTTTTGACTTTGCATCTAAAGGGTTGCTCTCTGTGGTGACCAGAAACAGGGATCAGACGCATTACATGTGTTTTAATTTTCCTTTTCTTGATCTGAGGTCATTTTAAACAACAGGAAACTTCCAGCAAGCAGAGTCTTAACAACAGGATGGGGGTAGCCAAGTCTGACAGCAGGAAATGAGAGGAAATTAAACTTTTTCTCCAAGTTCTGTTCATCAGAGCATTAGAGCAGCAGTTCCTAATTTTTTTGCCTTGTGACTCCATTTTGAGACTTAAATATAATCCTGCAACCTAGCACAACAGCAAAAACATCTACAGATATAGCAACACAACTTGAGAGGTTGTTCTGTGGCTTGTGAACTTCTGTCTTACATAGTATACAATGGTTAAATTATCAGATGGCCACACCTTAGTAAGTAATATCAGGATCAGGACCTCAAGTAGTCACTACAGAGTACATATTAGTTTATCTTCAACGAAGTGCAATCTTTACATTTTACAATGCCAAAGTCCCAAACCACATATACAAGCAATCTTACACTCAGACTTTTGCACCCCCGAGTGGGTGAACCTCCTCCAAAGATCCCAGTTCTCCAGCCCTTTTGCTGTAGTCAGCCTTCTTAGTCTTTGGATGTGCAAGACTCATTCTGAGCTCTCACTTCCTGTTTTGCTAACTAAACCCTCCACAGTGCTTCCCAGCTTGGTTGAAGGTGTTTTGTTAAGCACCTGGGAGTGCACTCTCTGGCAACCTTCGATCACAGTCCTGTCTCTGTGAACAGTCTGTTGCAGACTGACATGACTTCTAAGTTTGCAGATCTTATATCTCGAGAAGAGGGCTAGAGAAGGCAGCCACCTCCATTAAAGGGACATGCATCCACAAAACCCCAGCCTGATCCTGAGGGATCACATCCTGAAGTTATGGTTCTGTCCAGTTACAGTGTGCCTAGTGTATTTTTTGACTATGCACCTCCTGCTAAGCACATGCTTAACTGAGCTGAAGTAAATAATAAATGTATGTATAATTAACTCTGTTTCCACAGAACTGCATTCTGTACAGCGAATTGTATAAAGTTCTCGACACTGATATTATTAAAAGTTTATTGTATAAAGTGCATACAATTTCCATACATGTAAAGGATAGAGTTAATGCACTCTGAAAAAATTGTTTGTTTAATCATAATAATAAATTAAAGTTCAATTAAAAATTCTGAAAGTTTAGTTATTGATAAAAATGAATAAGAGCAAGTATGTATGGTAAGGAATTAAGTACATATATTACATTTATGTTGATGAGGATAAAATATGAAATATTCCTCAAATTCTGAAATAATTTTCATGCTTTTTGATGTTTATGTCTTGTTGCAATGTATGGAGTTGAATGTTTTTTGAAATGTAATTGTAATTAATTTTTATGTTTTTTGGAATTTAAGCTAGTCAAAATAATTTGTGACATTTTTGATGTGCATTTAACGTTTTTTTAAACTTAAAGTTTTTTGTTTGGGTAAATTTCCAGGTTTTGTGTGATACAGGGGCGGCTGGTGGGTTTGGGGTTTGGAGGGGCAGTAAGGCCGGATGGGTAGCTGGCGGGCAGAGCCAGGGCAACGGCAGCGTTGCATAACCCAGCAGTAAGGAGTTCCCAAGGTTAACACTGGATGGTCATTACATTACTTAATGCTGAGCCTGGGATGCTGGTGTGTAAAGCACTGCCACTGGGGAATAGAGAACCCTCTTACTGGGATCCTATATGCTCTCTTTCCCACTGGCTCCAAATTAACAATATTAGGTTAAAAAAAATAGATGACGTTGCCATCACCTACCTTTATCCTGAACCCTCAAATTCTCGATTTTCATGGCATCCTTTGCCACCTGTAGTCTTCTGAAGATGCAGGCTTTGGGACAAGCCTTCCTTCTGGATTGGAGAACTTGGGAGGACTGAGTTATCTCCCTGTTCTGCGACAAGCCGAATCAGAAGAGAATGAAAGGGAAGAGAAAGACAGGACAGAGGCGAAGTAGGAGGGAAAGGGTTTGGTTTTGGAGCACGAGAAGAGGAAGGGGGAAGAGATGGGTTCAGTGGGGGACAGGGGAAAAGGGTTTCTTTGTTGTCTGCAGCTTCCTCTTCTGTTGCGCTCCTACCTACCTACTTTCTCCTATGTTCACAAGGAGAGCAAGGCGAGGTGTGGAATCATGACAGATCTCAGAAAAACTAGATAGAAAAAAGAAGCAAATTAATTTAGATGTCTGCATTTTGAATGACATTTTAAATTTTGCTTCTTTGTGGACCTCTCCCCCAAAGAAGAGGTCCAGAACCCTCCCAATCCCCATGCTATTACTTACCATTCCTGAACACTCTTCATTTTCATGCTGTCCTTGGCTGCCCGTAGTTTTCTAGGATAGGCTCCCAGTCCATTCACTGTTCAGGTCCCACAGCTGGTCTTGTTGAGGCCTCTAGACACAGTGTGATTTCAGGCTTCATTGGACCTATAGAAGCCCTGAAACTCCTAAAGTCAAACACTGCATCTGGAGACACAGTGGTGGTGGGCCCAGTTGGTGTACAGGCCCCTATAGCAGTGGTTCTGGAGCCAACATGATCTGTTGGGGGTGCCCTAAGACTTTCTGGTGTTCCCCGGCCATGGGCATGCCCCCGCCCCCAAGGGGAGGTTCCACCCAATCCCAATGAATGCCCACTGCACCTCTCCTTGGGGGCAGGGGCAGGCCCAAAGCCGCCTACTCTTAATAACTAGCTACTTCTAAACTGCATTAGCACTAGCACGTTTAAAGAACCCTGACAAGTGTTTATCCATTTAAACGTTTTTCCCTATGGACTTTGTGGCTAAACTACTTCTAAACTACGTTAGGACCAACAATTTTAAAGAACTCTAACTAGTGTTACACTTTAAACTGTTTAACTGTTTAAACTGTTTAAAGTTTTACTGTACTTTTTAACTAAACATTTTAACTTAAGAAGGAAGCATACTTATCTTTACCGTGGGATATCCTCTGCTGGCTCTCATCCTGACACAGGCAGCTGCCTGAAACGCCTCCCTCCGCCTTGTGTGATGTCGCCATCATATGGTGCCCTTTGGGTGCTGGGTTTATTCATGGTGGTGGTTCTGCAGCACAATCGGTCTTCCTCTCTCTGCTCTGTCCTTGATGAAGGCTGGGAAGCATTACTTGGGTGCAGCATCCACGTTGGCATAGGTCTCCCTAATCAGGACAAAGACCATGCAGGCTGGAGCGTGATGGATGCAACACAGGTGTTCTCATTGTACAGGTCTCCTCTCCTTCTAATCTTCATGCAATGGAGAGTCCAGATCATCACCTCTTTACTTGGGTGCAGTGTCCACGTTGGCATGGGTCTCCCTAATAAGGACAAAGATCATACAGGCTGGAGCATGATGGATGCAGCACAGGTGTTCTCATTGTGCAGGTGACTGCCCAGAATAGATCATCTTCAGGTCTGTTCAGCGCTTGTACTGGAAATTTGCTCGCCATTCCTTGTGTTGTGCAAACAGATCTATTGTTTTGTTGTTGAAGTCTGGAATGTCCCTGACCATGGCTTGCTCAATAGACAGCATTGCGAGAGCATTCAGACGGTCCTCTGTCATGGTACTTTTCAGAAAGGTTTTAATTCTTTTTAGAGCTGAGAAGCTTCATTCCACTTCAACAGTTGTGAGAGATGTTGTCATGACAATCTTCAGAAGTTTAACCACCTCAGAAAAAGATTTGTCCAAGTTGTCCTTGGTCAACACAGCAAGTAGCGCAGAGGCATATTTGGCAGAATGGATTTCTGACCTGTCATACAAAGTCCCAAGCTCACTCCTCGGTCGGTCTCGCTCCAGCATTGGGTAGGCTTGCATTACCACATTAAATGCTTGGATGGGAAAGTGTTCACTGTGCCTTTGAAACAAAGTCCCCTGCACCAGAGTTGTGCTCTCTAGATGTTTCGTGGATTGAAATCTGTCACGTGCATGAGAGATTATAATATTGCACACTTCCACAGCGATCTGCTCTAGTGTGTCCATGCTAGGCGCACTTCTGTGCATCTGAGTGTTCCCCGTCAGTAGTGGTGGGACCCCGGGCCCATTACCGGCTACCGGATTTACCGGTTACCGGTTCTATGAAAACCGGATTCCCGGATTAAATCCGGTATGCCGGTACCGGATTTATTTCATTGGTTTCAATGGGG
>QEPC01007237.1:2310227-2335878 GCA_003113815.1 Sphenodon punctatus
CCCCCCAGGGATCGGGTGATACTTACCGGCGGCTGCGGGGACGCCGCGGCCGCTGGTGCTGGGGGGTGGGCTCGCCTCGCCTCGCCTCTGGGTCTTTTCTTTTAAAACAAAAATCCAGGCTGGGCAGGGTGGGTGGGGGGTGTCCCCCCTTCCACCCGCGCAGCCTGGACTCGGGGAGGGTTTTAAAACTTTTTTGCTGGGGCAGTTTTTTTTACATTGCAGCCATTTTTAAATGGCTGCAATGCAAGAAAAATCCGGTACCCCGGAATCCGGTACCCGGTCCGGATTACCGGGTCGAATCCGATAATGCCGGTACACCCGATATCGGCATTATCGGATACCGGATTCTACCGGTTTCCCACCCCTACCCGTCAGCTCCGAATGCAGAGTTCCAATGAAGTCCCTCACTTTATCGATGGCTCTTACAAAGTCAGTAGTATATCTTTGGAAACCTATAGAGTCAATGGTGGTTTTTTTGGAGCTCCTTGTAAAGTATGTCCACATGCGGCATGATTCTGTGGAACAAGGACAAGAAGTAGAGGAACTCCCCATCAGATTCCAACATGGTAATGTATGACCTGGCCTCAATACCAGTCTTGGCATCATGACTATCTAGTCGTATTTGTTCAAAGCACTCAACCAGGTCCTCTCTGTGCTCATAGATGACCTCGACTGTCCGCACACTGAAGTTCCAGTGTGTTTTAGCTACTTTGGGGAGCCTTCTTTTCACCACCGCATCCAGAACTTCAGTCCTTTTTGGAGATGAACTGAAGAAAGCAGGGATACCAGACAGACTTTGAAAGAAAATCCTTACTTGTCTTATTTGGGATACGGCTTGCTGTACAATAAGGTTCAGCTGATGGGCAAAACAGTGAACAAAGTGTGCATTCGGGTATACATCCCTTATCTTCCTCTGGACTCCTCCATGCATCACGCTCGCTCCATCATAGCTCTGAGCAATGAGTTTCTGTTTGTCAGAGTCCCTTGGGAGAGCAGCACTGAGGTTTTCAAGCAAGGACTCAGTGATTGTTTCTGCACGAGAGTCTGTCAAGTGTGTGAAGCTGAAAAGCCATTCCACGGTTGAACCCCTGCCATCAATGTAATGGAAAATCATGAGAGACTGGCAGATGGTTGAGACATCTGTGGTGTCATCATCTTTGATAGCCACAAAATCGGCATTTTTCATTTCAGAAATGATGTGGTCATGAGCAATTTGCAACATGCAGTCCAGGAGTTCATTCTGCATGGTTTTTGAAGTCCCCTTGAAGACAGTTGAAGTCTTCAAATGTTGCTGTAGTGTACTGTCAGCTGTGGCAAGTAGATCTATCGCACCTCGAAAACCTCCTGGATTGACAGATCCCTCGCTTTCATCATGTCCACGCAGCGCCAATTCATGCGCACCACAGAACTTTATGCAGTCTATTATTCTGAAGAGGATGTATCTATTTTGATCAACATCCTCATTGGGTTTCCTTACAGCCACACGGTAGCCTTCATTGAGTCTCTCAGCGATGTTTGTTTTTCCCAACTGTGACAGGTTTAGGCAGTTGTCAAGGTGGCTTTTACAAGAGTCATGCTTCTTTGCCTTCTCAGACAGGTGTTTAATGTCCTTGACACCTGTCTTTGTCCATGCTGCATCACCACCAAACAGCAGGCAAGGAAAACAGAACGACGACTTCTTGGAAACACTGCCACATAGCCACCAGAACTTCTCGTACCAGGATGTGTGGAACCTGCGTGTATAGCCTTTCCCTATGTCCTGTGCTGCTTGTTCGATTTGCAGTTCTGGACAGTGAGGTCCCATGTCTTTGATCTGCAGTTTCTCTTCATAAGTCAGCGTGGTGAATGGCTTCGCGAGAAGAGCATCCACGGTATTCATTTTTGAAGTGTAGACTCTGAAAAGAAAAGAAAAGATGGGGATTTGGCACTAGCAGCATTCTCTCAAAGATATTAACATTCCTCCCCAACCTTGCCTTTTCTCCCTCACCTTACAGTGATGTCTTAATGTGTAACGAAAAAAAATAGTTAATTTCACAAATGAAAACTGATCCTTTCAGTATAATCCACTGTCCCATGCAAAGGTTAACTGAGACAGTAAAAAAATACTTATTTATTGAATAATTTAGTTAGCAACCTTTTTATAATATTTACCCTGCACTGGTTCTTTTTGGGGACAAGAGGAAACCACCAGAGACAAGCAATTTGAGCCTCCAGTTAACTTACATAGTATGCGTACAGTGCTAAAGTCTTCAAATGTGTTGACTAATGCTTTCTCGGAGTGCTTGAAAGAAACGTAACTATCCCGCTCTTGATAGATGAACTCCATCTACATCGTACAGGGATAGCTGATGTCTTGAGAACCTACGCCAAATTCTATTAGCCCTCCTTTCATGACACAGAAAAGCATCCACTAGTCTGTTTACATTTCTAATCGATTTCCTCAACTGACGAAGTGCAGCAGAATCAGTCAGACTTGGAATTGCATTCCTATTGACTGATCTTTCAATTAAATCTGACACCAAGATGTTGCTCCTTGGAAAGGAGTGGATGATATGGCGCAGATCACGTCTCATGGCAATTGCCAGCTGTACACTGGTGAGGTTGCCCACATCATTACCACCGCAGTGGATCAGGATTCCTGTTGGAGGTGGACATCATGTCTCCTCCAAATCCTATCCAACGTTGAAATGATCTCGTGCCATCTCATGCCTCCTCTTCCAAACTACCAGATGTCATAATTATGGCTGCTTGAGGAAAAGATAAGCCCCTCTTCATGGACAAACTGCTCCAAACGGTGAATGTAGGAATCACCAATGATCCAGATCACTTCTGCCATACTTTGGATCAGGATACAAACACAATCAAGTGCAATCCGCAGGAGTAACACAGACATGAGAGATAGACACAGGGATCTGTCCTCAAACTCCAAAGTACTGCAGAGAAATGGTACAGAATTGCAGGTGTTACAGTACTAAACCAGACCGCTACAGACCAGCATTTCTACTAACACATCTGAGATCACAGGACTAACAGTTGAATCTCTGGATCTTAAAACCTAAAATTTGTCACATTTCCAGCTTTTTGAACACAACTGAGATCACAAATCACAGGGGGGACCAGATTTGGGGGAAACAGGCTGGGGGTCTTGCCTCTCTTCATTTCCTATGTCTGAGCTTTTGGAGAAGGGAACTGCTTGCTGGTACTAGGTTCAATGAAGTGCTCGATGTCGTCTGTCTTCAATTTTATTGGTTAGGGGTGCTTTGTGCAGTACTGTACTAAGGCACAGTGGCACAGCAGGCTCCCAGCAAACCAGCATGCGCTCCAAGTTACCTGGCCAAGCACAATTTCCTTTCCAAGCACAATCCCTCAGTTTGGCCCCCAATGGGCCATTGGCTCCACTGCCGGCAAAGCCCCTTTGGCACTGCAGTAAAGCAGCATGAACTCCCAATTAACTGGCCAAGCACAATCTCCTTGCCAGGCACAATCCCTTATTTTGGCCCCCAATGGGCCATGGGCTCCACTGCCGGCAAAGACTCCTTGGCCCTGCAGTAAACCAGCATGAGCTCCAAGCTACCTACCCAAGCACAATCTCCTTGCCAGGCACAATCCCTCAGTTTGGCCCCCAATGGGCCAGGGGCTCCACTGCCGTCAAAGCCCCCTTGGTCCTGCAGTAAAGCAGCATGAGTTCCTAATTATCTGGCCAAGCACAATCTCCTTGCCAAGCACAATCCCTCAGTTTGGCCCCCATGGGCCAGGGGCTCCAATG
The DNA here is from genome assembly GCA_003113815.1 of Sphenodon punctatus. Lineage (NCBI taxonomy): Eukaryota > Metazoa > Chordata > Lepidosauria > Sphenodontia > Sphenodontidae > Sphenodon > Sphenodon punctatus. The sequence continues at coordinate 2,313,994 of QEPC01007237.1, forward strand.
CCAGCAAAGCCCATGCACACACACAGCAGACCTGTTTTTAACAGTTTGGATCCTTTCAGGACACCATTTCAAGAAACCTAGGCCCCTGCTGACCACCATTCCTAGCAACCACAGCACCAAATGCCTGTCCATGCTCAGAACAGGCCTGTTTTTAACAGTTGGTTGGCACCTTTGGGGGCTCCATGCCACCAAACCAGGCCCCAGGCCCTCCAGCAGACCACCATCAGCACCAACAAAATGCCTGTTGTCCATGCTCACACAGGCCTCTCCAGTCCACCCCCAGCAACACTCTACGTGGGTGTCCCCCTCCTCCCCTCCTTCCCCGTGTCTCTCGGTACACCCACTCCCCCCACTTCAGGTTGCCATAGATGCAAATTCTAAGAGGGGACTTATAAGATATCCAGGTTGCAGGGCTGCATTGGTTCCAATGCAGCCCTGCTAGCTGCTACCTGCAGATCTCATAAGTGCCCTCTTAGATTTTGCATTTGGCAAGTTGGCAACCGTACACATACTCCATTGCCCACTCCCATCCAGACTCAAATCCCCCCACTCCCAGTGCACATCATAATTCATAAGTAAATAAAACTCTTGATAAAATCAAAATTAAATTCACAATTCAATTAAAACAAATCACTATTATAACATCCCCCCTCCCAAGACAAGTCCCTCCTTCCCCGGCCCCCGCCCGCAGTTCCCTCCCTAAAAAAGCAAAGCCCAAGCCCCAGATGGGTCCCCAACTCCCCAAAGTACTTACCAGCAGCAGGACTGAGTCCACAGGGCAGGCTGAGCAGCGTCTTCTTCCCCACTCAAGAGAGGGCAAAATGATGCTGGCCTGGGCTTCACCTTCAATGATGATGGATCCACTTGGCACTGCCAAGTGTGTGGCGTGGCACACTACACTACCTAACTACTAGCTTCCTTGAGATGATGATGATGATGATGATGATTAAGAATAACAAAATACTAAACTAATCTAACACTAACAGTGGGGTGGAAAAGATCCAATTTCAGCCGGGATGGCCAACTGAAAAAAACTCACTCTTAGAAGAGCAACTGAGTCACAGTTCCAGAAAGAGTCAAAGAGAGATAAAACGGTGTCTGGAATCACCTTATATATGCTCTGCTCCTCACTCAGTCTCTGCATCAGGCAGCCCCCACCCTCTCATCACCACATGAGAGGAAAATCCAGGGCAGAGACACTCTGAATTTTTTTAAAAAAATCAGCAGTCACACAGGCACTTTCTCCCCCCCATCACATCCACTCCACACATAGCACACACACAGCAAAGGCACTGAACATTGATTGCTATGCTAATGCTCAGCTCCCCCCTCCCCTGACTCAGAGTCCACCGCACCACCCCTCCCCCCCAGGCGCCAAGGGTTACAGCCCCAATTACAACCTGCCATGCAGGTTTTTTCCTCCATTAGCCCCCATGAAACTCTACCCCCAGAGGCTGTCAGTGTTCCCAGTGCATGCTGGACAGCACCGCTAGCCGCCCAGCCCGTGTTTTGTAAAAGTTTGCCCCCTGCAGGGCTCCATTGGCTCTGGGCTTGCCTCAGGGTGATTTCAGACATTATGTGGTCAAAAGCCACCACAGTCAATCCCTTGTGGTGGCAGCAACTACATAACATCTGTTGGGGGAAACGGATGTTTCCCCCCAGATGTTACCATGGCGGGGAATCACATTCGCCGCGTGAGCAGCCGAAGCGGCGGGGCTGGAGGTCGCCGCGTGGCGAATGTGATTCCCCGCCGTGGTGACCCCCGCTGTCACGTCTGGACGGCAGCCACGGGTCGGAATCCCCGCAGGGATTCCGGCCCGTGGCCAAAGTGGGCGAGTGCTGCGGCGGCATTGGCCACAGCGCCCGCCCGTCTCCCCAGAGGGCGGGAAGCAGGAACTGTGGAGGGGGTGGGGCCATGCGGCCGCACGTTGTGCCGCGCGGCCCCACCCCCTCCCCAATTCCCCGCTGAGATCCCCCGGCACGTCTGTTATGGCGTGACGGGGTCATCCCGGTGGGGAATTCAAAATTCATTTTGTGACGGGGCAAATCCACCCCATCACGTCTGAAATCACCCTCAGCCAGGTGATTTTAGAAATCTTATTGGTGGTTCAGTGTCCCTGCCTGCCGTGGCCCTGCCTCCCACTCCCTCCCTCCACCAACGCCGACAAGAGAAGTCTGAGCCTAAAATGATCACTGCGCATGCGCTAGCCAAGCAACGTGGCTCACGCATGTGCCTTAATCAAACCCTGAGGTTCAGGGCCCCAGCGTGACTGAGACAGCCGCGCAGGGGCTCTGAAGGTCCGCAGTGCTGCCGGCAGCCCGGGGATTCCCGGGAATCATTGGAATGCTGCACAATTCTGGATTTGGCGACCAGGAGTCTCAGGAGGGCAGTGCCCCAGGCACCCTAGCACTAGAACCACCACTGGTGTGATATGATTAATATATCAGCACACTGATATATCAGTTGTTGCACAACTTTTAACTTGTATATTTTACAGAATTTTTAACATAAAAGTTGTGCAACTTTTAATTTGTGCATATATGAAGTTACTTGTTTATATTAGGGTCAATGGGAATGATAATCCCCCTCTAAACCTAGTATAAACTAGGAGTAACTCTACAACCACCAAATAAGTTTGAGGAGGAACTTGGTGTGTGACTTTTTTTAAAACATAGTTTCCACACCAAAACAGGAGGTGTTTGGGGAAAGATTCTCCCCAACTTCTTCTCCCCCCCAAATATCTCTCTCTCTCTCTCTCTCTCTCCCCCACACACACACACACACACACACACACACACACACACACACACAAACCACACAGCACACAGAGACTCTTCTCCCCTCCCACTCAGTCTCTCTCTCTCACACACACACACACCACTTTTCTCCCTCCCCACTCTCACTCACTCTCTCACAAACACTCACGCATGCACTCCCCCCACTCTGTCTCACACACAAACACACATGCATGCACTTTTCTCCCCCCACTCTCTCTCTCTCTTTCTCAAACACAGAGGCACAGACTCTTCTGCTCACCCCACTCTCTCACACACATGCACTGTTCTCCCTCATGTGTGTGCGCAAACACACACACACACACACACACACTTCTCACCAACAATGCTGCCACTGCTTGCAGCCTCACAGGAAGTTCAGGAGGGGCTGTAGAGTTTTTTCAAAAGGCCCCACGACTCTGCAGGAGGACACATGCACCATCTTGCTGTTCCTGTCTGGGAAATGTAGTCCTAGCATGCCCAGACAGGAAACACGTTGGTAGCCCCAGTGTCCCTAACAGGGGCAGCAGACCTTGCAGCACCAGGCCAGTGAGGGGGGAAGAGGGCCAGGGGAGTGGTGTAGTTCCTCTCTCACATCCCTCCCCCCTCCATAAACTGTCAAGCCTGCCAGGGAGCCCGGGGAAAAGGGGAGCCCCGGTGTAAATTCCACCTCTGTCCTGAGCCACAGGGAATTAGCGGTGCCCAGGGTCCTAATGCAGCCCCCACACACACACACTGTTCCCCCATTCCTGCCCAGTGCCCACTAGGTGCCCAACCCCCTGACTGCAGGCAAGGCTAGTCCTGTCCCCGCTTAGCTCCCCAGCCCATCTCTTGCAAGAAGTGTCTGTCTCAGGACATAGAGAGGCTGCTTCTGCTTAAAGTCCCAAGATGCATCTTGCGAGGGGCTGGGGAGCTGAGTGGGGACAGGATTAGTCTTTGGGGGGCTCCCCTTCCTGGCATCAGGGTTGGGAGGCTAGTGGGCACGAGGGAACAGGCAGGGGGTGAGACTCACTGTTTGTGGATCAGTAGCAGTAGAGGAGGGGGAGGGAGGTGGCGGCGAGTCCGTCCTCCCCCTTCCCTTCTCCTAATTCACGCTGCTGAAGTTCACCACCAGCCAGGCTTGTCCCCCTGTCAGCAGAAGTATGGCCACCTCTACTGCACACCAGCAAGCCTGCAGAACTGATTTTAAAATCATTAATAACTCTGTTTTTGCTGCACCAATCACTATCATATTACAGAAGCAGTTGTTATTGATCTCATGCTCCAACCCTGAGATGTTTGGGGGCTCAACTCATCCATAGGGAGGGGATATTGATGATTCTTTATCAGAAGCCAACTCTGTCACAAAGACTTTACACTGTAGTCAGTTTTGTGTCAATTACCCCCTGGCCTCACTCTTTTTGACTCCATATGAAAAGTTGCATGACTTTTATTCATTCACCCCCTGGGGAGGATTTTGAGTGATCCATATCTCCTCCCCCTGGATGAGTTAAGCCCCCAGACTTCACAGCCTTGGAGATTGGGATCTAGATCAAATGCTGGTGTAGTGTGATAGTGATTGGTGCAGACAAAACCAAGTTATTAAACATTTTAAAAATCAGTTCTGCTACCTTGTGCATGCACAGTCGAGCAGCCACTAACCACCAAAAAACAGCATAAGGAAAGTTACGTGACTTTGCTTTTTAAAATCACATAACTTTATCAGGAGACAGTTCTGTCACAAAGACTTTAAAGCTCCAGTCAGTTTCGTGTCAGTTACCCACTTGCCTCAGAAAGCCAGCAAGAAGAAGCTCTAGTCAGTTTTGTGTCAATTCTTCCTCCACCCCCACCCCCAGCCTCACTGGTACTTTTTACTCCATATGAAAAGTCTGCACCTTTTCATAGGAGTGAAAAGTCTGCACCTTTTCAAAAGCTTCAGACTTTTTACTTGCCAAAACCAAGTTATTAAACATTAAAAAATCTGTTCTGCTGGATGGCGTATGCGCAGTCGAGCAGCCACTGACCACCAAAAAACAGCATGTAACTTTATCAGGAGCTAGCTCTGTCACAAAGGGTATTTTCAGCCGTGACGGGGCCAGTATTGGCCCCATTATGGAATCACCTATTGATCCCCCGCTGGGATCAAAACGGCCCGGTCAACAGACATGCCGGCTGATCCCGGCGGGGAATCGGGGGAGGGGGCAGGGATGCGCGGCTCAACGTGCGGCTGCACAGCCCCAACCCCCCCACGCTCCCTAGGCCACCTGCCCTCTGGGAGATGGGCGGGTGCCGCGGCCAATGTGGCCACCGCGCCCTCCCGCCCCCCAGGGCATTGACCACAGCCCGGAATCAGCGGTGGGCACGGCCGCTGATTCTGGGCCATGGTCAAGGGACAGATGTTACGATCCCATGCTCAACCATGGTGAATTCCCTGTGGTTGAGCGTGGGACCGTAACATCTGTTGGCCCGAACGGGAGCTTCCCACCAGGTGTTCACTCCCGTGAATCACAGGCGGGAATCTCTTTGACCATGCAAACGACGATGGTCCGAGCAGGACCGCCGTTTGCGTGGTCAAAAAGATTCCTGCCCGTGATTCACGGGGGGTGAACATCTGGTGGGAATCTCTTGTCGGCCCAACAGACATTAAGGTCCCTTGCTCACCATGTGGGCATTCACCGTGGTTGAGCGTGGGATCATAACGGCTGAAAATATGCAAAGAGTTCACGCTCTAGTCAGTTGTATGTCAATGACCCGCTTGCCTCAGAAATCCAGCAAGAGGGTGCTCTAGTCAGTTTATGTCAATTGCCCCCTGGCCTCACTCCATACTTTTGATCGCCTTTGAAAAGTCTGCACCTTTTCATACAAGTGAAAAGTCTGCATCTTTTCATAGGAGTGAAAAGTCTGGACCTTTTCAAAAGTTGCAGACTTTTCACTTGATATGAAAAGTTGCACACTTTTCATAGGGATGGTGTGAGGCCGGGGGGGTGGGGGGGGGGGAAATTGACATGGAACTGATCAGAGCTTCCTCTTGCTGTCTTTCTGAGACAAGTTGGTAATTGACATAAAACTGACTAGAGCTTAAAGTCTTTGTGAAAGAACCGGCTCCTGATAAAGTTACGTGATTTAAAAAATCAGTCACGTAACTTTCCTTATGCTGTTTTTTGCTGGTCATTAGCTGATCAACTGCACATGCGTGAGCCAGCAGAACCGGTTTTAAAATCATTAATAACCCAGTTTTGGCTGCACTAAACACTCCCAGGCTCCAGCAGCACTCCCTGTCACTCTCAGGGTCCAAGACTGTGGAGTCTGTGAGTTCAGATCATTGTCTGGGAATAGATATCCATAGGAGTAAAAAGTCTGCAACTTTTTAAAAAGTTGGAGACTTTTCATACTGAATCCAAAGTACAGAGTCAAAAGTCTGCAACTTTTCGTACTAAGTGAAAAGTCTGCAACTTTTGAAACTTGCAGACTTTTCACACAGAATGAAAATTTTCAGACTTTTCATAGGGAGTCAAAAGTACAGATTGAGGTCTGGGCTGGGGTAATTGACACAAAACTGACTAGAGCTTCCTTTTGCTAGCTTTCTGAGGCAAGTGGGTAATTGACATGAAACTGATTAGAGCTTAAAGTCTTTGTGATGGAGCTGGCATCTGATCAAGCTACGTGATTTTAAAAGGCAGAGTCACATAACTTTCCTTATGCTGTTTTTTGCCGGTCAGCAGCTGCTCGCCTGCGCATGTGCAAGCCTGAAGAACTGATTTTTAATAATTAATAACTCAGTTTTGGCTGCACCAAGCACTATCAGATTACAGAAGCAGCTGTTATTGATCTCATGCACCAAGTCTCTGAAGTATGGGGGCACAACACATCCAGGGGGAGGAGATATTGATGATTCAAATTGTGAGGATGCTGCGCATTATGACCACAAACAATTAACTTTTAAACAGTCATAACATTTTAATTTCTGGATGGATCTTCTTCAAACTTTGCACATATAATGGTCCTCACAAATGTTAACCATGGATACATTTTGAGAAATGTAGCTCAAAGAGTTTCCACAAAATCAGGGCTTCAGCAGTCCCCTATTTATAATGGAGAGTGGTTGTGCATTTAACTTCCTTACAGCTATCGCTGTAAGGAAATTCTTTATTTTTGGATATTATTCACATTTTTATTGTTCCCTGAATATCCAAATAGCAGCTACATTCAAAATAGGTATTGACATATCTGCCTATTTAGATACTCCAGTTTGGCTACTCTGCTTATTTTATTATTTTGGCTATTGAATTTGGTGGTTTTGCTATTTCAGTTGCTTTGTTTTGACAATTGTGCACATGCGATAGTGCTAATAGTGCAAAACAATGTAACCAAAATACAAAAATGACCAAATAACTATCTGAAATAATCAAAATGGATATTTGATGGAATAGAAGTCAATTATTATCTACCTTACTGTGTTTGGTTAGTGAAAAGTTGAGTGATTTATTAATTTCTATTATATTCATTTCACCTCTACTGTGTTGTCAACTCGGGGCTAGAACTGCAACCGAGCACCCACCCATTCAAGCACCCCATTGAATCTGGGGTACCCAACTTGCGCTGATTGTGTTTGGGCATCAATAGGTGCCCAAACATGACTGTCAGGCTACTTGTGGATCCCCAGGTAGACTCACCACCTGGGTACTGCTGCTTCTCTGGTTTCCATTGTTTCCTGCTCAGCTAACCTGGGGGTCTTCCCATTTGTCTTTTTCGGAGTTGGGGGAGGGGGAGTGAGGTGGCCTCTTCCAACGTGGGGCACAGGGATACTATGGTGCATAGTGGGGGTGTGCACGAGTCATCCAAACTGCTCCAGAAGAGAACTCCTCGCTCCCCCACCCACTCGGAAAAAGCTGTGCTGAGGATGATCAGGAAGCAGCAACTGAAGCAGGAGCAGAGGAGCAGGAGCAGCAGCAGCTGGATGGAGAGTCATCCCAGGGAACAAGCAGTGCTGGGATCAGCTTCCCAGGGAGGCCAGGAAATCCCTGGTAATACCTGCATTTTCAGGCACCCAATGGGGGGCCTGGGTAACCTGTTGGGTGCCCAAAAATGCAGGTATTGCCTGCAGGTAGCCAACACGCTACCCACCGCACCCCTACTCAGGGCCTCTGTTAGTTTCACATACTGTGTATGGCAATATCGAGATTATCATTAATATTCATTAATGCTCATTGTTCAAAGTGCATTGTTCTTGTTCACCCTCATAACAATCCTGTAAGGCAGGTTATTGTTATTTCAAATTTAATGGCTGAAAAGCTGAGGTCAAGAGAGTGATTTGCGCCCAAGACCACACACAGTGAGTTCATGGTTTGACAGGCCATAGTGTCTCCGGTCCCAATCCATTACCTTATCCACTAGGCTACACTTGGGGAGAATGTTCAACTGCACACATCCAGACCATCATATTTATGAACTGTATTTTGGGCTGCAAATCAGTAGTGACTTTTTTTTTTCATTCCAACAGAGTACTCTTCTCTGGTATGAGCAAGCACAAATCTTATTCATCATGCTGCTCATTATGGAAGAACCTTTGAAAAATAGGTGTCTAATTTCCTTTTAATTTGTTACCAACATCTATGCAATCAATCATGTCTATGGTATCAGCTTTACATTTTCTAAATGAACATTAGGGTGTTCGTTTGGGAGCGTCTCATTTTCCAGCCAAGGCGACTGGGTATGAAAAAGTCCACTTGACTCCTAAAAGTAAACAGGTTCAGTTTGGGTCAGTAGACAAAACTTAGCATCCTTGTCCTTCCCCAGTCCCCAACCTTTCGGTGACATCTTGGGCAGCATATGCAATCAGAATGCACGCACAGGCAGGGAATCTATACAAAACCAAAACCATGTCAGATTTCTGCATACTGTCCAAATATGTGGATATCAAAAGAGCAATCCATGTCAGCCCTAGTCTAATGATAAGAGATATTGAATAGACTCCTTGATTTCATAGGTTTAAAGTTTTGCATTGTTTGCACTCTTTATTGCTTTATTCATACAAAGTAAATAGAATCCATCAACGGAACTGCAGGCTGAGCTTCTGAAAGTTCCCAGAAATTATCACCAAGAGTTTTAGCAAATCTGTCACTCTCCTTCACAGTGCAAAATGAAGACAGTTTATACTGATTTTCCACTTCTTTCCCTCTCCCCCACAGCGATGAATCCTCTCTTCCTGCTGCATGAAACCTTCCCAGTGTCATAATCAGCTATGAAATATGACTATTAATCTGGAGCTACTGCCAACCATAACACACTCTGACAGTAACTTTACCCCAGACACATGGACAGTATCCTCAGAAAGCGGATGTTTCCAAGGGGCTATATTTTTCCAATAATGGTTGTGGCAGAGCTATGAGTTTGGGTCTAGGTATGCACATATCAGCTTTACTGTATGGTACATTGTGGGGGGACAGGGGGGGGAGTATCCTCTATCCAGATGCTTTTCACTAAACAATATATTTGAGTCAGTAGGTGGTAACTGTGATTGAGTGTATGGCATAGTAGATTCAGTTGCTAATAGAGCTGCTGGATGAGGCAATGCATTTAGTTTAATCGCAGATATATTTCATTTAGTAGGCAATGTATCTGAATTAGTAGGAAATAGATCTAACTTGATGAGTGACATATCTGACTCAGCATTTTACCAATGCTATTCATCCAATGATCTATCTGATTCAGTAGGTGATATTTATGCTTTAGAGGGAGATTGAGCACGCACCAAAATGAATCAATCATATTTAGTATGTGGGAGCTTTTGTTCTTCAGCACCTGATCTCCACACATTTTTCTATTATGGCCTTTCATCTGGGGGAGGGGTGGCAAAGAGGGGGAGGGTTTATCCAAAGACCACTGAAAAGGTTTCCATGTTCTTTGGATGAGTTTGATCAGGCTTTGTACTGTGCTTGTGATAGTATTACTGATATATGCTTTTTTTTTTTGTAGTTGTGATTTTTATCAACTCGGCTTCTGCTTCTCTCCTGTGAACAAGCCTTCATTTTCTGGCTGCCCTAGCAGCCAGAAAGGGTATTTTCAGACATTACGAGATCACAGTGAACCACGGTGAATACCCACCTGTGGTCACTGTGACTCGCACGTCTGTTTGGCGGCTGCCAGATGTTCACCACGCTCAATCCCCACATGCAGCCAGTTTCAACCACGCTTCCCAGGCTAGCCGCACCATTTCCCCGGGAAGTGTGGTGAAAGTGATCCCCGGCGGGGATCAAAGAAAAGTAATGTCTGGTCGGTCGCCACAGCCCAGAAGCACCGGTGGGATTCCAGGCCGTGGCGGATTCGGCCAGGCGCTGTGGCTGCATTGGCCCCACCGCCCGCCCGTCTCCCTAGAGGGTGGGTGGCGGGGAGCATGGAGGGGGCGGGGCTGTGTGACTGCACATTGCGCCGTGCAACCCCTCCCCCTCCCCAATTCCCCGCCGGGATGACCCCGGCACGTCTGTTAGGGTGTGACGGGGTTGTCCCAGCAGGGGATGACTTTATTGTTTTCGTGACGGGGCCAACTGGCCCCGTCATGTCTGAAAACACCCAGAAAGTTAAAGGCAGAACCACTTACCATTATAAATCACCAAGTAGAAAAGACCTTTTAAAAAAGAAATGGCCTGAGGTTCCTTTTTGAAAATTTAACCGTGTGTTTTAGTAGGTGGGAGGGCCATATGCGCAAAATTTGAAGAAGATCCATTTTAGTAATCAAAAGATATAACAATTAAAAGTTAATTGCCAGTGGTCAAATTCTCCCCATCCCTACCTTTTGTCCTTTACATGTGTAGGAATTGTATAAACTTTGTACAATGAAATTCTTAGAATGAAAGTTTATACAACTTTATACAATTAAATTACTTATTGTAAAAGGACAGAGTTAAGGCATTGTGAAAAATGTTCGTATGTGACTTATGATAATAAATAAATGACCTCTAAAGGAATAGTGTCATAGTTTAGTTAGTGGTAAATAGTAAAAAGAGTAAGCATATATGGCAATAAAGTACATATGTTGATGTTACGTTACACAATATATATAACGAAGCATAAATAATTTCCCTGCTCCTTGGTGTTTAAGTTTTATTACATTGTATGATAACTGTGGAGTTTTTTAATACAAGTGTAATTTATTTTTATGCTTATTGGCATTTAAGTTTTGGTAAACTGTATTTTGTAAAATGTTTTTTGAAAGGTAAGGTGTTTTTTTTAGAAATGATCCTGCCTTTAACACTTTTAAAAAAAACATTAGTTTTTGTTTTGTTTTAGGAATTACACTATAGGTTTCTCTGCTGCACAAGACTTTACATTAGCGAACTATATAATTGTGAGTAATATATAAGCTGTTAAGTTCTGATACTTCAGCATTTGTAGTTAGAAGGAACAGCGAAGTCTAGCAGCATAATTTGATTGCCAATGGCCTGGGCTGACAGATATGTTGATCATAAATCAGAGAGAAGACAACATAAATAGTAGTCAGCCTGGCTTGAGTCTATGGTCTGACCCAGCAAAATCTTGTCTTCTCTGATGGGGCAGGAGCAATCCTGAAAGATTTGCAGGCTTTGGTGTTAAGAATGTGACATTTACATTGCAACTTGGAATTAATACGAGAGACTGACAACAGGCACACTGCATCCAATACATCTGTCCTCTGCTTCACGGCTTCTTAATTTCCCAATAGAAAGACATTACTGCTCCACTGCTGCAGTGTTATCCTAGTTAGTGAAGTGACTTGTACTCTATTCTGGGTTAAACATCTTCCTCCAGTTTTTGAGCTGGGTTTTGACTACAGAATTTTGGCCACAGATACAGTGGGGTTGTGCATGAAGCAAACTGTTAGTAAACAGAAGCAAAGGGCTCAAATTCTTTAAGATTCGAAGTGGACAGATATGTTAGGGAAGCAACCAAGATTGAGTTTTGAAGACCCAGGGTGTTTTTAAGTGAACAAGGCTAAGAAGGGGGCAGGGAGAGGTCTTTTGCCACTGAGTGGCCTGGCTAAGGAGTGCCCATGCATGTGACATGTGTGGGGAAGGGTTCATATGGGTGGCAGGCAGCCACCATGTGCCCATGCCTCCACCAACCGGCCACACTCACATGTCAAATGGTAAGGCTGTCCGCTCCTCCCCAGAGATCCCGCCCAGATGCCCACTGCCTGCCATGATGTACAGATGGACATGGAAAGCGAGGAGACAGCAAGTTGCAGCAGACATTATCCCCATCCTGCCCGTGATCGAGGATGCCACTGGATCCGCTGCCAGACACGGCCAACAATGGAAATGGACATGGCAATGGAAACAGAGGGAGCAGTCACAGAACCCCACCCCTAACAGAGGAGCAGGGCACACCCTAATCCAAGCATACAATGGCAGCACTAAATACAAAATCAACAACAAAGCTAATAAACACAGAACAGGAACACAGGAACCAAGACAAAAAAGTTAAAGCAAGAACAGAAGGGCCACTGCTGCACACAGCACAGGCCACAGATCACCTGCACAACCAGCAGGGGGAGGGTCAAGGCACCCATGGCACCCAAGGCACCCATGGGGTATCAGTTGGGGTATCAGTTGGCAGAACAGAGTTCGTGGGAAAGCCCCACCCTCATCGCACGGAGGGCGCACGCAAACACAGCATGGGTGAAATATGGACCAGGGAAGAAAAAGTTCAAGCAGGGTGCCTGCAGCCAGGAGCAGGTCATATCACCGCCCAGATGCCACTCACAGAGGATGGAAGCCCAGAGCGCAAAATTCCACAGACAGCTCTTGGTATCCTGGATCCAGCACCAGGAAGGTCCCCACACCTCACCACATGGAGGGCGCACAAACACAGGAGGAGAGGGGGATATGTGGTCCAGGGCATAGAGCTCCAGCAGGTCTCAAGACCATGGGTGGTGTGGAATGGTGAAACCAGTAGTCTCGGCATACAAGTCCCATTGATACATTCCCTGGTGGTAGCTCTGCACCTGCACATGAAAGGACACCAGATAGTGGGGCTCAAAAGGATCACTAGCAGCCAGAGCTCGGCATGTCCAGACCACCTACAGGTCATGGAGCTCTGCTCCGGATGGCTACATCTCCAAGTGTGTGGGGCGGGGGGGGGGGGGGAAGGGCAGGTGGTCCCATAAGGTGGTTCTGCTGCAGTAGTCCATTAATGCACTTATGTCAAGGCAAGGAGTATCCCCATGTACACAGCAGGGCATGGTGAATTACAGTGCAAATGAGGGGTGATCCATTGCAAGGCTACGGCCAAACTCTGGTACTACACAGATCTCTCACACATACGTGCTCTCATTGGCCCTCTGGGGGGGTGGAGCATGATCCAGGGCCCCCCAACTCCCAGAAACCAAGCTCCCCTGCCTGCAGCATGCACTGTTGCCCACTCACATGATGTCCAAGCCCACCCATGTGCTGACTAATTGGCTCATAATCGATAGTCATGGTGTACAGGTCAGAAATCAGTTGCTGGACATCACCCCTAAGCCAAATGTCAGTAAGTGTCATGGTTAACCCCACATCTCAGGTCACATTGCACCCGGCCCCTGTGCTGCAGTGCAAAGACAGGTCCAAAGCACCGGACATGGCACCCTGATTCAGTAGCATGGATATAGCAGGAGCCTGGCACTGTACTGACAAACTGCTGCTCACACAGCTACTGACAATATATGGGACAGTGCACCAAGGTCACAAGATAAACACACAATGCAGCCAGTATACAGTATCAGGGGAATGCCACTCCCACAGAGCAACCACAGACAGGGGAGGTCACCATGTGGGTGAAGAAGCACACCTGACACAGTCTGGGGGGGGGATGAACCCCAGTCACTTAACCCCCACCACTGAGGGCCCAGGGACAGGCCGTGAGACTACCAGGGTAAAGGCAGGAAACATTGGGGTCATGCACACAACATGATCACCCCATCCCCTGGCAATAGTTCCCCTCCATCCCCTCTCCCCTTGACCCAGGAGCAGCACACACCCCAATCAAGCCACGATGACAAGACCAGATACAAAAATAATGCAACTTTATTGAACATGAAAACATGAAAACAGTAATATTAACAGCAACAGAGGAACAGAAGAGGCAGGGTAAAATTGGCCTGGAGCTGCAAGCCCAACTCCACCTCACATTCTGGGTGCACTAGAGCATGTGGATACGGTGGTGGATCTCCAGAAGGAGTGTTCACTTCATGTTAAACTCCGTCTCCTGCACCAGCCTCATATCATGCACTGTAACAGACGAAATGGACACTGGGGTCACACCATTGGGGACTAAGGAAAATGCCCCCTGACCTCAAACCACACAGATCCCACAGCTGAACCAAGAGTGGTATCATGGCTCTGCAAGGGCTCTGCACCACGTGAGCCTCACGGAACCAAACCATGGGAGGGGGGGGGGATCATGACAAGGAGGGGGACCCAGGTTGATCGTACCTGGGAAGAAACACAGTAAGAGTTCCACTGGAGGTGGCCGGAATGCACAGGGAAGGAGGAAAGCCGCTCACCGAACTGCAAGCCATTTGAAGGACAGGGCAGTGGTTCCTGGAACATCCCTGTGTGGCATGCTCCCTCCACAAAAGGTTACCAGTCAGAGAAAGTGGGGTCAGGGTAGGTAGAAGTGCCATGGGAACATGGGAGGCTTACCAGCATTCTGGAGCACCCATATCATCTATACCATGACCACCACAGCCTTCCTCAGGTCCCACGCAATGTCATGTATATCAGGCCCAGGCAGGTCTTCAGCTCTGAACAGGAAGAGTGGGAGAGTGTCAGGGTACATGGAGCTGGTGCAAAAAACATGGTTGCCCACACGCCCCACCCCCTCCATTCCCAGGGCTAACCCTCAGATCTGCACCAGGGTACATGGTCAACCAGCAAGCACAGAGGGCAGTTGGTCAGATACACCATAAGGGTGAGGCATATGCAGGGCATCGCAACCCTTGGGCCTCAACCTAAAGTAGGAGTCATGACCCTGCATCCACAGCTGACCGATCCTGGGCAAAGGTGAGCCCCATGCACAAGACGTGCAAACCATAGGGCACCACATAAGCAGAGACAGAGTCTGATGAAAGGTCCAGAGAATACCTAACATGGGCAACAAGCTGTGCACCCAGAAAGCACCTCCACCTTGCTGACCGCCATGCTGCTCCTATGCTCCAGGGCCTTTTGCAGGACTTCTCCTAGGGCACTTTGGCAGGGCTTCACCTAGGGCACCTAGAGGCTGCACATGCAGCAACAGAAGGGGTCAGGGTGAGCCAACATGCCCACAGACATCTATTGGCAGCTGCAAAGTTCAACAGAGCAGCCACTCGGGTAAAGACATCAGCTGTGTAGTTGTCCTCGTAAAAGGAAAGGGAAGGGAACGCAGGCCCTGAACACAGAACGGGACTCTAGTGTCTATGCACCTAAGACAGTCACAGCTGCCATGTGCCCAACCAGGGGAGTAATCTAAAACACCTGCCAGGTTCTGGCAACCAACCCCTCTGAGGCTTGCCATACAGTAATGAAGACGACTAGGAGGGCCACCCTTGAGCCACTGTTCACGAGGGCTGAGGGTACTTCTAGGTCCATTCAAAAGCTGCAAACAGGCCGCTGTTCATAGTTCATGGCCATCCTCAAATACTGGATAGCCATTCTTGAAACAGGCTGCAGACAGGTCACATGGGGTGCTGCATGCAGCAGGTGCAGGACATGGCTCCAGAGATGCCCAAAGTACCAGATGGCATTGCAAGAGGCAGTGACCACCCTGTGAGGAGAGCCAAAATACCTTAGTACCAATGCCATGGCTCTCCTCTATGGCCTGCAGCTGGCTGTTTCCACGGAGCAGAGGTTCCGGGTGGTGGAACGCAGCAAGGATTGGCGGGAAAGCATCCTGTCCACCCTGGGTGAAGAACAGTGGAAAAAGCACTTCCAGATGCCAAGGAGTCTGCTGTCCCATATCACGGTGATCCTAGTGCCACATCTCTAGAGGGAGATCACAGTAATGAGGGAGCAAATACTTGTTGGCAAACGTGGCCATAGCTATTTGGATACTGGCAATCCCAGGCTCCCGACAGTCCTGTTGGAATTTTATTAGTGGTCAAAAAACCAAAAAAACCAAAGTTTCACTGCCTACTGTGCCAGGACCTGTTAGAGCTCTGGCTAAGCATCAGCAGAGTTTACACACAACAAAAGAAAATAGCTTGAATTCTCAGTAGCAACAGCTTAGAAGTAATCAACACCTTGGAGATTGTTTCTAGATTAAAATAATCTACTTTATTGAGAAATACATTGTGATAGGAAAGGCCNAAATACAATGTGATAGGAAAGGCCTATCCCTATATCTTAATAGCTAGCTGCCACCAGCATGGTGGCCAGTCATGTTGAAGGTCAGAGAGAGAAGAAAGGAATGGAGAAAGGTCAGGAAGAAGGAGGAAGTCCAGTAGGAGCTTCCTGGGCACATCCCACTTGGGAGGGGGCTTAGAAGCAGAGATCGGGAAAGGTTAAAGTGACACACACACTAACTCACTATCTCTACTCCCAATTCCCCTAGTGGTCATTAGGGTTTGTTGGCGCAAAAGGTCAATGTCATCTGGAGCTGTTTCTCCAACAAGTCCATGGCCCAGAAATTCGGCATGGGCACCTCCACAGTGTCCACCATGCTTGCTAAGATGTGCACTGCCATTGTACACATCTTCCTGGAGAGGGTCATACAGCTCCAAAACCCAACAGAGGTCAGGGTGGGGTTTGCCCATGTGGGGTTCCCTAACTGCTTTGGGGTGATAGATAGGACACATATCTCCATAATATGATCTCCAAATAGCCAGGATGTCTACCTGAACCTGAAGGGCTTCTTCTCTGTGTCTCTACAGAATGTGGTTGACGACTGGGGGCTGTTCATTGATATGTATGCCAGGGGGTCTGGGCAGAGCCATGATGCCCGAATCCTCTGCCAATTGCCGTTCTACACCCAAATGTACATGGGGGAGATCGGGTCATGGACTATTCAGGTCACTGAGAGGGTGGGCCATGGGGCCAGTCATCACAGGGGGCTCAGCCTCTCTGTTAACACCATGGCTAATTTGATTTATTTATTTATCGATCAAGTAAGCACCGAGACTGAGGGACCTGGGTCGGATGAAAAAGATAAGTAGAGCTGAGTGTCATCAGCATATTGATGACACCTCACCCCAAACCTCCAAATGTATTTATTTATTTATTAAAACATTTTTACCCCGTCCCTCCTGATCCAAGCAGGTCGGGGCAGCTCACAACACAGTAAACAAACATAAAACTAAAAGTAACACAATTAAAAACACATTGAAATACATTAAAAAGGAAAGCACTCAGCAACAAACCCTCCTCCCTTCCCCAACTCTCTCCCCCCCACCTTACACCCCATCTCCCTCCCATCCCATCCTACACCACATCTCCCTCACCAAAAGCCAGGTGGAACAGCTAGGTTGCTGCGGTGTATGAAACAGGTAGGCAGGAGACTAGAGTGACGCTGGCATTAGACTTACTCTGAATCTGACCGACTTCTCCATAGGACCCATTTGCGGTCCTATGTTGAGACTGTGAGGATAGCAAAGAAAACTTTCTTTGCTGCCCTCATCGCGTCTGCAAAATCGCACCCAGCGGAGCTGTTATGGGTGGAGTGGGGGCTGGTCAGTCCGGCCTCCCTCCGCCTGGACAGGGACTTGTCCCAAGTCTGCTGTGAGAAGTCTGCCACCTATTTTGCAGACAAGATCGCTCAGATCCAGAGTAACTTTGACACCAGATTGGAAGCAGTGGGTGAGGAGTGCGAGGTTAAGGAGGCACCATCTGGTTTACCTTCTTAGGATGAGTTTCAGGAAGTGACGCCAGCTGATGTGGTGGATGTCCTGGGATCTGTTAGAGCCACCAGTTGCAAATTAGACCCATGCCCATCCTGGTTGGTGAAAACCTCCAGGGAGACTTTGGGGACGGTGCTGGCGAGGGTAGTCAACGTGTCCCTTTGGCAGGGGAGATTGTCGCCCAGTCTCAAGGAGGCTGTGGTGTGCCCCCTGTTGAAGAAGCCATATTTGGATGTGGATGCACGTGCCAGCTACTGACCTATCTTTAATCTTCCCTTTTTAGGGAAGATTATTGAATGGGCGGTGGCACTACAGCTCCAGGCGCATCTGGATAGCATCAGTTTCCTTGACCCTTTTCAGTCTGGGTTCCGCCCCAGCTATGGTACTGAGACAGCATTGGTGGCCTTGGTGGACGATCTCCACCGGGAGATGGACGCAAGATGTTCAACATTTCTGATCCTGCTAGATCTCTCAGCCGCTTTTGACACAGTGGACCATGGTCTGCTGTTGAGATGGCTGCGACACCTGGGGGGTCTGGATGGGACCACCCTTGGTTGGTTCCAGTCATTCCTCTTGGGGAGGACCCATCGGGTGGTGCTGGGGGATGAAACATCAAGCCCCCGGGCCTTGACCTGTGGCATTCTGCAGGGTTTGTTCCTGTCTCCATTATTGTTTAATGTGTGTGCAGCCCTTGGGGGAGATCGTGAGAGGGTTCAGGGTGCAATGTCACCAATATGCTGATGATACTCAGCATTACCTCTCATTTTCAACTGACCCAGGTCCTGCTGTCTTCTTACTTTCCCAGTGTTTGGAGTCCGTGGTGGATTGGATGTGGCAGAGCAGATTGAAGCTCAATCCGGACAAGATGGAGGTGATGATGGTGGGTAGGGCGACGGAGATGTCGGCTTCCCTCGTGGGGGGGAATCTGCCTTCCTGTAGCCCAGCAGGTTGGGAGTCTGGGAGTGGTTCTGGATGCAGACCTCCATCTGGATCGACAAGTGGAGGTGATGGCTAAAGCCGCCTTTCACCAGTTGTATCTACTGCAGAGGCTGCGTCCATACATTTCCAGGCCTGACCTGGCCACCCTCACCCACGCCTTCATCACCTCGAGGCTAGACTACTGTAATGCGCTCTGCATGTGGCTTCCCTTGATACTGGTTTGGAGGCTGCAGCTAGTGCAGAATGTGGTGGCCTGTCTCCTCACGCGGACGAGTTGATGGGAGCACATAACACCTGTGCTCCGTACTCTACACTGGCTGCCTATAGCGTACCAAGCCAGATTCAAGGTGTTAGTGTTGACCTATAAAGCCCTGCATGGTCTGGACCCCTCATACCTCAGGGACCGCCTCACCCTCCGCACCTCAGAGCGATCCCTTCGGTCTACCGGGGGCACCTTTTTGGAGGTTCCCAGTGTAAAATGGGGGGCTACTATGGAGAGGATGTTCTCGGTGGCCGGGCTGTGACTTTGGAACTCCCTCCCGGAGGAAGCCCGCCTGGCCCCAGGTCTGCTGGCTTTTTGCTGAGCCTGCAAGACCTGGCTGTTCGCCCAGACCTTCAGAGGGGAGGGGAGGAAGGGGAGTAGTTGGGGATAAATCTGGGTTTTTAATAGATTTTTAAAAATGTTTTGTCTTGGATTTTTATTGGGTTTTATTCTCTCTCTCTCTCTCTCTCTCTCTCTCTCTCTCTCTCTCTCTCTCTCTCTCTCTCTCTCTCTCTCTCTCTCTCTCTCTCTCTCTCTCTCTCTCTCTCTCTCTATATATATATATATATATATGTGTAAGCTGCCCTGAGATGCCATAGGTGTGAGGGGGGGTGGCTAAGAAATATAAATAAATAAATAAATAAATTTCCTGTGATTTTCCCCTATCTTCCACCATTTGGGTGTAATTTCTGGTATAATCAGTATTTTTCAGCTATTTCTGGTATTATCGGTAATTAACAGAAATTATCAAAAAATTATGGGAAATTATGGGTACCAATATTGACAATACTCAAGTGCGGAAGTGGAAAATACCAATAAATGGCCAAAGGTTCTCCTGAAAGGTTGGTATTTTCCGATAGAATAAGAGCACGTTCTCTCACTTCAGTCCTGGGCAGAACTGTACACTGGTAAAAGAAGGAACTGGCAAGCGGAACTCCTCAGCTTGCTTCCATTCTGCTCTTAACTTGCTGTACGACTCTCAGCAAGTAATTGCTGCTGTCAGTCATGAAACGGTGGTTGTCATTTCTCTGCCTTGCCTGAAACGAATAGTGGATTTTGTATCCATGGATATTATTCACAGTTCAGATAGCTCTCTGGATAATATCCACTAATGAAATGGATATTCACGTACACACTAGTTCAGTTACTTAATTTCAGATATTGTGTGTGCAGAACAGCACTAATAGCACTAAAATAGCAGAGTGACTAACCCAAAATAACCAAAATGCATATCCAACAAAGGAGGACCCAAATAAGAATTATTATTCACTTCAGTGGTCCAGTTAGAGGCGGGTGAATATGATGAATAATATATTTGCCACAGATATTTGTTTTAGCTCTATGGCACAGCGGAACCATCAGTGACAGGCTTAGGCTATTTGGATTAAAGATACCATGGGAGTGCAAGGTATTGTTTTGGCCCCTGTAGCAGGGTGAGCTTGTCCTGCAAGGGTTAATAGGCTCAGCTCCCCTGCTGCTATCCAGCAAAACCTCCCTAGCTGTATTAAATGGAAGGAAGCGGAGTATGGTCTGCTGAGGCTGCAGAAGTCAGCTGACCACAGGGGAGACTATAAATCTCCAACGCATGGTAAAAGAGAAGCTCACCAGGGAAACCGAGAGGTGGAGTCTTGAGGCCAGGGAGGTATGCCTGGGAGGAAAACCCTCAACATGGAGTGTTTGAAATATGTGATGTTTAAGAGACTTAGGGTGCAATCCTTCTCCCATTGAAGTCAATGGTTAAATTCCCATTGGCTGCAATCCCAAATCCACACAGATCCCGTGCAATCCTCTGATAACAGGAGTGTGCGTGATTCCCGCATGCTCTGTACAGGGCATGGGATCAGCTTCATTGACTTCAATGGAATCTGGATTGCACCCTTTTACTGTTGTTTTTCATTTGAAGTTTGTAAGCCTGCCACCGCTGGTGTAACTCCTGCGTGCATACAGGTGACTGAGAAGGGAAGAATAAAGTGGCTTGGACTATGAGCTCTAAGTTTGGTACCTATTTTGGGCCCAGGCCCAAACTCATGCAAAGAATAAGCTGGGAATGAGCTTGTTGAAAAACCTATGCTTCCCCTGTCCCTGGAATCATAGGCACATGAACACCAACTGAGTTCAGCAGGAACCCATGTCTCATTGCTGCTCTTTTAGATTACATCCTAGGTAACAGGAATGACCAATTTCTTTTCATAATTACTGGTCTTCTATTACCTCAAGCATTCCACCTCCTTTCGAGTTTGTGTGTGCTTGGTTTATTCATTCTGTTAAATTAGGTTGATGTCTAAAGAGCGTACACTGTTCAGCCCTGTTAGAGAAAATCTAAAACGTAGCTGCTAGGGATGGGCGAACGTGATTCCGAAGTTCGGTGTTCGGCCCGAACTCGGCCTGTTCGGACTGCCGAACCCGAACCTGAACCTGAACACGAACACACCGAGCAGAACCGAACACCGAATGGCGAAATGACCGAACATACCGAACAGAACTGAACACCGAACGGTGAAATGGCCAAACAGTTCGGTCAGTTCGGATCGCGTTCGGTAGTACTGTCACTGTCACCGTCAGGTCACTGGAAGGCCAAATGTAGCAGGGAGGGGGAAGTCATCAGACTCAGCTAGGAGCAGACTTCCAGGCACCAGGGGTGGAGGGTAGAGAGTGGCTTGGAGTAGCAGCCAGCCTGCCGAATCACCATCTCTTTTCGCCTCAGACCACTAGCTTGGCAGTCTGCGATTGACCACGGGCTAGGCTGCACGGAGCCAATGGGGCTTGCGGTGAGGCGGGCGCAGCAAGAAACAAAACTGTCTGCCTCCCCCCTTCCCAATACCTTCTAAGCTAGTCACGTTCATGAGCAGCAGGCGTTTCAGAAGGCTCCTTCACCCAGCATTTTTCCAGCTCCCCAATCCATTGCCATCCTCCTCCTATTTCACCCATCCAACCCATCTACCCCCATATTCTCATTTATTTACCTTAGCTTAGATAGATTTAGTTGTTATTTTTTGTTTTTATCCCTCCCTGTGTTCAATCTTCCTTCCTCCCTCCCCCCTCCATTGAATCCTTTCCCTATATATTCCCTCCCCAGTGATTCCCTTCCCTTCCCCTGTTTTTT
>QEPC01007237.1:2353715-2402911 GCA_003113815.1 Sphenodon punctatus
ATTTAGTTTTAGTGTTTGTAGGAGTAGGTCTGTGTACTTATTAGATAATCCATTTAGTTCATAGCATTTAGAATAGTTAATAGCAGTTAGATTTAGTGTAGATAAATAGATATAATATTAGATAAAGTAAATACATTTTAAAAAACCATATAAAAACAAAAAAACCAAATAAAAAACAAAAGAAAACCATATAAAACCCAATTAAAAACCATATAAAAAACAAAAAAACACCCATAACAACATTTCCCAAATGGCCAAACCAAACAGCCGAACGGCCTAACCAAATGGCCTGTTCAGATGACCAAACCGAGCAGCCGAACCCGAACTCGGCGAACTAGCCGAACTGAACGGATGAACCGAACGCAGCCGAACCGAACAGCTGAACCCAAACCGCGATCTGTTCACCCATCCCTACTGGAAAGGCTGAAGAAGCTTCTGCAGCAATACTGCTATTTCCAGTACAGAAGCATTACTCATTTAATACCGCTTTTATAACAAAGATTATAACTGTAACATGAATGCATTCTGGTGGCAATAATTGCAAGGAGAATTGGGACCAGTTCATACATAGCCTGTTCTCACTATCCTCCCTGGATTCTGTATCCTGGGCAACCAGGCCGGTAGTGCCACAATTACTGTGTCTGTCACTGACTATCTCCTCTAGTGAAACCCCACATTAAATCTCTTGTCCCTCTCCCCTCTTTTAGTAAGTTAGCAATGCTAGTTTCACTATCTGCTCTCACTCCCCTAATTACTTAAAACAGAACACATTGCTTGCTCTCTCTCTCTCTCTCTCTCTCTCTCTCTCCTTTTTTCTGGCTGAAAAATTCTACATGTCCATCTCTACAAATGGCATTTGCAGCAGGAGCATTAGTCTTAACGTGGATGGACAAGAACGAAAAGTATGTTTTTCAGAGATGTGCAGGCTCTGACTCACGCCCGACGCACATTGAAAGGCAAAAGTCTCTCAACCAGTGTTTTGAGTGTGTACTGAGGGTTGACTTCACTCTAGGCTGTAGCTGACTGCAGCTGTGTTCATCCTTATTTATACTATGCCAAAGAAAGTTGCCTTTACAAAACAGAAGGAAAGCAGGCTGATACTTGGCAGCTTTTTGTGCAGAAATTCCGCACCCTACTGGGCAGCTGTATGTACCAGCATCTTCAGGACTGTCTACTGGTCAAAGGAGTATTTTGGGGTGACCCCAAGCTCTATTTGTTTTTACAGTGGGTCAGACAGTTCCTGCCTGATGAGTTGCACCATGTAACATGGGAGTGTTGGTTGCCTCTAATCTTACAAAACATTTAGCATTACACATTTTATAATATATATGTACGTAGTTTTGTGAGGGTAATATTCTCCGACACACATGAACTGTTAGCCGGTGTCCATATAGGGGGAAGGGGGTGGGTATGAGCATTGGGGAGGGGTGTGGGGGTGTTTCCCTGCATGCCACCTCTGCCATTCCACCTCTAGAGATGCAGGGCTTGGAAGTCCCTCTCTGTGACTACCCACCTCCCTGTGTCCTTGTGGGCATTTTGGGGGTGGGGGTTGAAAATCACGTGCTGAAGGGGGAAGCTTGTTTAGAATGGTTTGGGAAAGGGATGGCTATTTGGGTTGTGTTGGGCATGGAGAGGTATGCTGGTGGGGAGGGGAGAGGATAGACCATCAGGACTCTCAGGAGAGACACTTGATGTCTGTCCCTGTGTCTCGCTCCCGTCGTTTCAGGATCGTTGGGGGCTAAGGCTGGTAGGACCTCTGATCTGACACCTATGCTGCTTAATGCAAGGTCAGTAACTAATAAAGCATTAACCATCTGTGACCTTATTCAGGATGAGGCTGCCAACCTCATATGCATTTCAGAGAACTTCTGGATGAGGCATCAGGGCCAATTTTGTCCCAGATGGTGCCAGTCATCTACTTGGTGCAGCATCAGACCTGGAACAGGAGCTGGGGAGTGGTGGTGATCTGTAAAGAAACCTTGACCTTTCAAAGGTGCCTGACACGTGCACTATGGAGGGTGCCCACCTCATCTTGGAGTTAGCAGGGGATAGACTGGGAATTCTTCTGTTGTACCGACCACCCCACTGCAGTGCATGACTCCCTGACCGCTATAGTTGAGCTGGTCTCAGAGGCAGTGTTGAAATTGCCCAGACTTATTGTATTGGGTGATTTCAATATGCATGCAGAGGCTAGCCTTTCAGGGGCAGAGCAGGAGTTCATGGCTGACATGACAACCATGGACCTAACCCAGGTAATATCTGGCCTGACACATCAAGTGGGGCACACATTGGATTTGATGTTTTGTATCAGCCTGGGAACAGGGGTTCCGATTATCCGGATTACAACACCTTTTTTTATGGTCGGAACATTACCTTCTAAAAGGAACAGATCCCTGCCCTTCTATGCCCTTGTTGGTGTGGTGAACCCATTAGAATGGTCTGCCCTCAGAGACTAACTGATCCAATTGGTTTCCAGAATTCTGTGGGGGATTTACCTACTGACCTTGGCGGTTACTCTATCGATGACCTGGTCATTTTATGGAATGACATCTTGACTATGGCCATTGACACAATTGCACACAGATGTCCACTCTCACCGCTGCAGCAGCTCAGCCTTCCAACCCCTCCCTCCCCCCCCGGTATATGGAGGACCAGAGGCTGCTGAAGCAGGAGGGTAGGTGGTTAGAGTGCAGGTGGCACTTGACTTCCGCTGAAGCCAACTGATAATTGCAGAGATTGTTTTTTAAGGACTATGCTGTGGCTCGGATGGTAGAAAATAAAGTTCTCTCTGCTATCATAGCATCTTCAAAGTCTCATTCATCAGAGGTGTTCCAGGTGGTGAGGGTCCTTGTTAATACAGTCTGCCTCTGCCTGGAAATAGAGTCATCTAATGCCTGTTGTGACATTTTTATTAACCATGTTGCAGACAAAAATCACTCATTCACCACAACTTGAGTGCTGTCATTTTGTCAGCAGAATCAGAGTCTGAGGTTATGAAAGCTCAGTCTTGTCCTGCTTATTTGGATCAGTTTCAATTGGTATCACTCACTGATGTGGGGGGGAGGTGCTTGGGGCAGCAAGGGCAACTATTTGTGAAATAGATTCTTCCTTGCCTGTCCTGGCGGGTGAAAGCCAGCTGGGAGACATTGGGGCCATTGCTGGCTCCCAATGCCTCCCTTCAGGAGGGTAGGGTGTCAGGTGTTCTTAAAACTGCTTGCCCACCCCATTTAAGAAATCATCTTTGGATGCTGACTCCCCGACCAGCTATTGGCCTGTCTCCAACTTATCTGCGATAGCTTATGGTAATCTCTGGTGAGTGGTGTCAGGATCAGGCCCCAAAGTAGAAACTTGCAACGGGAATTAGCTCAAACAGTTTATTGTTCATCCATAGATCAGTCCACAATAGATATGCACAGTCCCTGGGCTGCTGGCTCATCCGCCTCCACCCTGCAGGCCCAGCAGTCATCTCTCACAGGCAAAAGACCAACCTAGAAGAACCCCCAAAGTCCTTAGGAGCCAGGTCTCAAAGCCCCTTGCTCACAGTAAGCTTTTCTCAGGTCGGAGGCTCCGTCATAGGCATAGTCTCCCTCATTTGCCTGGGTCTCCTCTGGTTCTCCAGCCTTCAGCACCTAGAATGAGAAGGATCCTGAAGCAGGGAGATGTTGCTCCATCTCCCAAGCAGAGACTGCCTCTTCACTTCCTGCCTCCAAGCTTTATAGTCTTGAGTGGGCGTGGCTTTGGGCCAACTCAGCCTCTCTTAAAGGGCCAACAGCCCTACCAGGTTTCACTGTGTTACACTATCCTTTTTAGGAAAGGTTATTGAATGGGTGGTTGCTCAACAGCCCCAGGATCATCTCAATATAATTGGATACCTGGACCCATTTCAGTTGGTCTTTTGCCCCGGGTATAGCACGGAGACTGCACTTGTGGAATTGGTCGATGACCTGTACCTGGAGATTGACAAGGGGATTTCTTCCCTGTTGATCCTTCTGTTAGATCTTTGGTTGGTCTTGGATACTGTTGATCATGAGGTGTGGTTGAAACAACTGCGGAACCTGGTGGGGGTGCGTGGGACCGCTAGAGTGGTTCCGCTCCTTCTGTCAGGGAGGTCCCAGAGAGTAGTGATAGGTGGTTGCTCTTCATCCTCTCAGACCTCCCCTGGGTTCCATTCTGTTGTTCTCCTCTCTTGTTCAATGTGTATATGAGGGCATTGGGCATGGTCATACAAAGGTTTGTGGTGAAGTGCCATGAGTATGGTGATGACACCCATCTCTACCTCTTCTTTTCATCCAACCCAGACCCTGCAGTCTTGGTGCTCCCCTGATGCCTGACTGTTGTCAAGGGGTGGATGAGGATGAGTTGATTGAAGCTGAAGGCGGACAACACTGAGGTGACGATGGTTGGTTGACCCTGTGACCTGGAAGGGATTGGGAACTTGGTCAGTCAGGGTCACACAGCCTTGGAGTGCTTCTGGTTCCCTTGCTGCACCTGGATTGTCGGGTTGTGGCGGTGGCCAAGAGCGCTTTTCACCAACTCCATCTAGTGATGAGGCTGCAAACTTTTCTTCCTAATTCAGATATGGCCTCTGTCATTCATGCTTTCATCACCTTGAGGCTAGATTACTGCAATGCAGTCTACATGGGGCTGCTGTCGGTAACAATTCGGAAGCTGTGGCTGGTGCAGAATGCGGCAATTTGCCTCTTTATGGAGAAGGGACTATGAGCACATTACAGTATTTTATTGTTCTTATGGTTTGTGGGCCACCCTGAGCCTATGGGAAGGACAGCAAAAAAAATAGATTAAATATACTTGGAGAGAGGGTGTCAGCAACCTGAGTTTTCAACAACTATAGGCTGGCATTGCGCTGAAAAGATTACCCACAAAAACTGGTAAACTTGTCAAATTTCTGGTACTCGACCCACAACCTTCAAATACTGATTGGTGCCAATAAGTGCCCGATGGGTTACCCAATGTCTCGATTTTCTGACTTCTGGTCCTGGAATAGCAACTTTAAGTACCGATTTCTTGAGTTTCCATCATGTTTTTTGTTAATTTCCTGAATAGAGAATAACTGAGTACAGAGGATTCCAAATTTGGGGGGTAATCAGGTACTCAATTGGCACTTATGAAGTCCATCGGGTACTAGGGATGGGTGAACAGAATGGAGTTCGGAAATTCGGTTTGGTTTGAAATTCGAGTTCAGTCCGGAAGTTCGGTTCGGTCGACCGAACAGACCAAGTTCGGTCGAATTCTGAACTTCCGAACCAAGTTCGGCCATTCAAAACCAGGTTTTTTGGTGTGTGTTACCACTAGGGATGGGCGAACAGAACGGAGTTCGGAAATTCGGTTCGGTTTGAAATTCGAGTTCAGTTCGGAAGTTCGGTTTCGTCAACCAAACAGACTGAGTTCGGTCCGAACTCCGAACTTCCGAACCGCATTCGCCCATCCCTATCAGGTACCCAGCAGGGTACCCCAAACTGCTACTATTATCTGCAGGTAATATATCAGGTACCCATTTCAGCTCTAAGCTTGTGCCTTCACCTGATTTTTAGGGGACATGTCAGGAACCCTGTCTCAGTTTCCTTTGGGCCTACTGAAGTGTCCTCCCTCATCTATTCACCTATAGTGTCTATACCAGATACCTCTTATGAGTCACACTTTTATTCACAAAACAGGCAATGCAAACTTTATTTACAACTACTGTATAGTTGTAGAGGGGGCAAGTGAGTTGGGAAGGAAAAATAGGAAATGTATACGCCTAATACATTTAGATGCTGCTAGAGGCAGGATGGGTGGGATAAAAATATAGTAATAAATAAATACCTATGTAGTCCTGCTCATCATCTCAGGTCGCACCCAAACACTGATACTGGCCAGCCTTTGGGTTTGCTTGTACCATACTCTGTTTACCATTGTCCTTCTCCTGGCCACTGATTCAGGAGGGTTGAGTTGCTGAAATTGCTGATGTTGCTGAACAGAGGTGGAAAAGCTGAATGCATCCATGGCACAAGGGCAACCAGAGGCATGGGCATGCTGGACTCTCCTGGGTCATGGGGGTGGGGTATGTCCACCAAGAAGCAGAGACCAGGGTTGCTGACCCAGAGGTTGCGATGCTGTCTGGGTCTAGAGCCCTAGAACCGTCACCAAAAAGCACTGCGTTGTTTCTGACCCTAAGTTACTTTACATTTTTTTAAAAAGCCTTTTGGGATGCATCCAAGTGAACTTTATAATATTAATTCAGCCTTAGGCTTATTTAACAGAGAAAAAAATCTTACACAAAGATTTAAACTGCTACAATATTCATGAATATATATTGAGAGTCTAACATTTAAAGAAATTGGTATGCAAGTTAGCCTATTGAAACATGGAGGGGTCTAGCTGTTTCCAAAACATTTTTAGTGATTATCTTTTCTATGCATAAACTATGACAGGCAGGAAAATGCAATGAAAGTAGAAGTTACACTGTAACCAAAACAAAGTAAAATAACCGAAGTACTTCAAATGTAATAACTGAATTAACAAATATGCAAATATTATTTTTATGCAAAGGACTTATTTGGATACTCAAAAGTCACCAACTCTGGCAAAAAATCACTGAATTGACAACACCACCAGCCTGATTATTCTGACCAATAGACTGGGTGTTGTCACAGGGACATCACCCAAGCCTCTGCCCCACCTCACCCCAGGGCAGGTCGTCTTTTAAAGGTGGCTTGCCAGATATGCATGGAAGGCCACCATGGTGGGACAGGCTGTCCCTGTTTTGGAACAGCCCTGCCGGCAGTGCTCTGAAACAACCAGGAGCACCATTAGCAGAGCAGGAAGCTCAATACACAGGGCAGCAGGAAGAGGCAGGGCTGCTGTTCATCTACTCAGCTGACAGGTACTGCAACCCCGCTCTTGGTCAGGAGTTGCCCCAGAAATACCATAGAGTTGTGAGTGATCCAGCTGCGACTCTATGGTGTGGGGGAAGGAGCATCATGCACGCAGACTGTAGGCTGCGACAGCTGCCGGATTCTTTTAAAACAGACTCAAGCAGGGCTTCAAGTGAGAAGACATGGGGGTGCACCCCTGGACTTGTTCCAGAGTGGAGTACCCCCACATCTCGGGGACCACCTCGCCCTCCGTGCCTCAGTGATCCCTTCGGTCCACCAGGGTCACCTTTCTGGAGGTCCCCCGTGTAAGAGAGGGGGCCACAATGGAGAGGATGTTCTCGGTGGCCGGGCCACAGTTATGGAATCCCCTCCCGGAGGCGGCTCGCCTGGCCCTGGACCTACTGGCCTTTCGACATGTCTTTAAGACTTGGCTGTTTGCCCAGGCCTTCGGAGGGGAGGGTGGGGGTGGGGTAGGGGGGGGCGGGGGTTGATTTTTAGTGATGTGTTTAAATTGCTGGGGGTCGATTTATTGCTTTTTTATTGTTATATTGGGTTTTATAATATTGTACGCCGCCCTGAGATGCCAGGGGCATGAGGGGGCAGCTAACAAATGGAATGAAATAAATAAATAAATAAAATTAAAAAGAGCTATGCCTGGTGATCACTCTGAGCTTCCCTGTTAACAGGTCTGGTTCAAAGGCTCTTTGCAGTGCATCTGCACTCGTGTTATCATCCTGTAGCTCTATAGCCCCAGAAGCTGATTAGTACTGAAATGTGTTTCTAAATAGTTCAATTCCCAGTCATCTGAGTCTTGAGCCTCGTCACTCTGTGGTTGTCATCTGAGTTTTCATTTAAGGCTTTGCTTCTAAGCCTAAATCCAGTATTATCTGGCCATAACATTTCAGAAGCAAGACTAATTTTGAACCCATTCTGCTGTGTTGGTCTACTTTATGAAGGTTTTACCAGTGAGAAGGAAAAGCAAGTTGTTTGCAAGAATGATCATGCTTTGGGGAAGCAGCGATAAAATTAGTGGGAGACCAGGAAAATAAAATACAAGGGGCATTGTTGTTTTTATTTTCAGGATAATTACACATTCTAATCACAGTCCCTGTGAGTAGAGTGTGTTTAAAGGGTACTCAGTGTGGAAGAAAATTACTGCTACAGCTAAGAAGAGGTGAAGGCGGGTCAATTTTTCTTGATATGTGGATTGCAAATAAATTATATGATCAAACCCCCTCTTGATTAAGCCAAGAGTTAAGGTTCTTGCAAATTCATTTGTGCTTCAAAGAGCATGGAAATTGGAAGTTAAGGCTCCCATCTTAAGTGTGCCATTTAAGGAGTAGAGAGTCAAAAACACTGAAGTCTTACATAATGGGGGTTTTCAGATGGACATGGGGTTGCACCCTTGCATCTGCCTATGTTCATCTGAAAAATGGATTTGACATGTTCCCCAGTAGGGATGTGCGAACAAGACAGAGTTTGAATGTTGGAATGTTTGGACTAAAAACTTAGTTCAGGTTCATGGGTTTGGTCTGGTGGGGTTCGGACCCCCTCAAATTTTCAAAAGTTTGGTCCCTCCTGGAGACTTGGGGTACTCCAGTGATGCCCAGGGGTGCCTGTGGTGGCATGGCAGGCCGTCTGAGACCCTGTAGCAGTGACCGAGAAGGCTTGGTGCTTGGCACCCCAGGTTGCCCAGGCAGACAGGCTCAGTGCTTGGCCCCTGGGGGTGCCTGTGGCACCAGGGCTGGCCGTCTGAGACACGGCAGTGGTAGCGACAGCAGAGGCTGCGAAGGCTTGGGGCTTGGTGGTTGGCACCCATAGTTGGCTGGGCACTGCAGGCTGGCAGACATTGGTGGGTCTCAGATGGTCAGCCATGCCCCAATGGGAATTGGGCAGATACCCCTGGAGGCCAAGTGCCAAGCCTAAGTTCTTCTGAAGAATGGGAAGCATTTAAGAGTCCTCTTCTTTACCCTGAAAAGAGGCTGGATATGCAACAGCAATTGGAACTGCCTACCCCAAGCCTAGTTCCCATACAGGTTCTTTCTCCTGTGAGCTCCCAGAACCATAGCCCTCTGGTTTAGAAGTGGGAAAGCTGAAATGCAGAGAGGTCAAAGGACTTCCAAACCAGGAATTAGAACTGGGGTCTCTTGACTCCTGTCCTGTCCTACAAATGAGCAGTGCTTCTGCCCAGCCAAAGGCTGCTGAAAGCAGATGTTCTGCTGGGCTGCCCGTCTCTGCCTGCAGGCCACAACAACATGCGCAAACCTGCATTGGGCACTGGCAGGCACTAATGTAGCTCTGTCACTCCTGCCGTGATGGTGACTAGAAATGGAGAACACAGCATAGAGCGAGCAGAACTGGAGGCCTGCCAGCCTGCAATGCCCAGCCAAATAGGGGTGCCAGCCACCAAGCCCTGGCCAGGTCTCTGTCGCTGCTCCACCGATGGCTGGCAGCCTGCATTGCCCGGCCAAGTAGTACCTGCCGGTGCCCAAAGCAGGGTTGCACATATTGTCATGACCTGCAGGCAGAGACCCAGTGGTGGCGGCAGCAGCAGAGGCTGGAAATGCTTGGGGCTGGTGGCTGGCACCCAGAGAGGCTGGGGCATTTCAGGCTGGCATTGGTGGCATTTCAGGCTGGCATTAGGATTCAGCCACGTGAATCACCACCGGGCAAGGCTACTTGACCAATTTGCAGAAAAGTTGGTTGATATCTGCTAAGTAGGATGCCAGCCTGCAATGCCCGGCCCCTTATGGGTGCCAGCCACCACCAAGCCTGGGCCAGGCCTCTTCTGCGACTCCACTGATGCCTGGCAGCCTCCAATGATGATTTATTTAGAAGGGTACCATCCACAAGGGGAAGTGGTCTTAGTAACAGAGCAGGTAAAAAGTTGTGTCACAAAATATTCAGCTTGAGGCCACTTTCCTGGGTGCTTCGGCACAAAGTGGTCATACACAATGCTGGGTAATACTGGTTCTGATCCTTCAGGATTATGTCCAGTTAAGATGGATCCTTTGCCTGCACCTTCTCTCTCTCTCTCAATATAGGGGATGGAGGAATTTGATCTCCCCTCAAACCGCAGATGAAGTGGAGGAATGATGGGCAGGCCGATCAGCCCTCCACTTTTAAGGAAATGAAGGAATGACCAGTTTTAAGGTAGTGGAGGAATGACCGGTTTCCCTGGAAGTACTAGTGAAGTGCTGAAGCCAGTCCCGCGCCACGCTGCTGCCGTCGCCGCCACCCACAGCGCAGGTAAAAGGTGATTGGGGGGTTTAACCCAGAGTGCCAGTGCCTGATATTCTCAGGAGGGTTCCCAGAAGAGAGCTGGCTCCTTCAGCAATAACCCTGGATGCTGCCGGGCAGCTGGTAGTGCAGCGGTGTCCCGGAGTCCGCAGGTCCAGCAGTCTGTTTTTTTAAAAAAAATCCAGGCTGGGCACTGGCAGGGTGGGGGTGTCCCCTCTTCCACCCGCACAGCCTGATAGGGGGAGGGAAAGTGGTTTGGTTTGGGGGTTTGTTTGTTTTTTACATTGTGACCATTGATTTCAGTGGCCGCAATGCAAAAAAAATCCGGTGCTGGAACCAACACTGGTACAGGAAATTCTTGGATCTATCCGATATCCCTGATACTGCCAAATACTGGCAGTTTCAGATATCGGGAGATCCAAACTTCCCACCCCCTAATGACCTCTAGCATCCTCTCACCCTGCTCCATGGTGGAGCGGACAATGTCCTCCACCTGCTCCTCCCTGTGGTGCCGTACCCATGCCCGGTGCTCCGTCATCCATTGGGTCGGGGGCATAGGTCCACTTTGCTGCTCCACAGTGGGTCACCCTGTTGGGGTGCATGGTAGGGGATGGTTAGCCACCCCAGATGCCCACCCCCCTTCCTTGCTGTTGGTGGGGGACCCTGCCCCCCAGGGGGAGGCGGGGGCCCCCTTGACGCCCCCTATGGCTGGCCCCACCCCAGGGACCAATGCCCCCCTGGGCTCCCTGCCCCCCCCTTGTCATGTTGCCTCACCTAGGGCCTCTGGTTGCTCCTGGGGCTGCTCATCTCTGTTCCCCTCACCTGGCTGTTGCAGGTGCCGGGGTGAGTTGTGCCCTGTGGGGAGGCGTTCGGCGGTCCGTGTTGCCCAGAGGACCCCGGGCCCCTTCTTGGGGACCCGGGGTGTTGGGGAGTTTGCTGAGGGTGGCCCTGTGGTCCATGTTCCCCCTTCCACCCCCTCCGGCCATCCCCCCAGTCTGGGCCCCATTCCACCTGTCAGCTTACCCTTAATGTCAGTCTCCGAGCCCTCTGAGGCCAGCCCCTCAGCGTAGCTGAGGTCCCTCTGTGTCCACTGGCTGATAGTGACCAGGGTGCCGGTCTCAGATCCTCCCACTAGGGACCACGGCTTGGGACTCTCAGGGCTGGCACGCGAGGGGGGCCTCCTTGTTCCCGACTTCCTAGTGTGTTCCTCTTGGGGGGCGGTGCTCCTGGAGCCGGGGTCTTCTCCGTTGGTGGCAAGGGGAGAGGGTACCTCATCTCGTTTCCTGCCCTGGGCCATGGCACTCCTCATGAGGTGTGGGGTGACTATGGACCCCTGCCCCACCCCCCTCTGCTGGCCCACCCACCTGCCTTGGGGCCCCTGTGCCACTGCCCCCCCTTTGGCCCCTTACCCATTTCTGAGGTGCCTCATCCCCTGGGCCAGTAGCAGGTGCCGGGTTGGCCTGTCCCAGCTGCTGCTGCTGCTTCTGCTGCTGCTGTCCCACCACTGCCTCCAGGTGCAGGACGACCACCTCCTCCTCCGTCTGCGCCTCCACCACCTCCTCCACCCCCTCCTGCCTTGCTCTCTCTCCCACCGCTCTCCTCTTCCTTCTGCCTCTCTCCATCCTACCACATTCCCCTGATGCTGTGTGCCCTTTAAATCTCCCTTCATTGCCTGTGTTGTTGCTGGTTGCCTGGCAGCGATGCTGTGTGCTTTGTCCCTGGCTGGGAATCATTTTTGTTGATTCCAGCCAGTGGTTGCCATTCAACTTTACTTTTTTTTGTTTCCGTTGGGAATCGCATTGACCATGGTTTTGGATATGGTCCTGGCCGGACCTTTGGAAGTGTGGTTATTTTTGACCCCTTGTGGGGACTGACTGTGGTGAACATCTGGCGGCCGCCGAACAGACGTTCGGGGTGCTTTGGCCCAGCAGCAGGATTTACCGCGGTTCACTGTGGTTGACTGTGAGCCGCCCTGAGCTGTGTTCAGGAGGGCCAGGGTATAAATCGAATAAAATAAATAAATAAATAAATAAATAACAATCTCGTAACAACTGAAAATACCCTATTTTGGAGGGGGGAGGGGCAGCAAGCTTCCCCCTCACACTCTCTTATCCCCAGCTTCAGTGTTGCCCCTAATCTGCAGAGGAAGAGGATTAGGATTGAAAGTCCAATGGCTTTGCAAATCATTTAGAAGTTTGAGCTAGTGGAGGATGGTTTATTCTGCAGTTCTCATGAGGTTTCTTGTCCTCCGTTTTGTGCATGCGCCCAGGGCCACCCTTAGCCAAAATGGTGGTGACATC
Source organism: Sphenodon punctatus (assembly GCA_003113815.1). Classification (NCBI taxonomy): domain Eukaryota; kingdom Metazoa; phylum Chordata; class Lepidosauria; order Sphenodontia; family Sphenodontidae; genus Sphenodon; species Sphenodon punctatus. The sequence continues at coordinate 2,366,131 of QEPC01007237.1, forward strand.
ATTTTGGCCACCACCACCATTTTGGTTAAAGGTGGCTGCCATTCTGCGCATCTGCAAAACAGGCCCATTGGCCATTTTGTGCATGTCTGCTGCTAGGGCTGTGCACGATGAGGAGCTCTGATTCAGATGCAGCCCACATCGGGTGATATTATCAGCCCACATCAGAACTAGTTCACATCGGAACTGATGTAGCGCCTTCTGATACATTGGAGGCTAATCAGAGCATTGGAAGCCCTTATTTGTGTTTGAAAGATACATTTCTCCCCCAATCAAGCTAGTCTCCATGGAAATGCCAGGCAGAGGGGCAGGCAGAGGAGCAGCGGGGGGGGGGGGGAGCATTTTTAGTGGAAGCTCTAGCTGCCAATTGGGTTCTTCTTCATCTGCTTCACTTTCAATCAAGTTGATCACAGTGCTTTTGGGAGGGACATAGAAATCGGGGCTCTTCAGACTAAACCTCTGCTCTCAGTTAGTGACTGTTGACTTGTTCACAGCACCAGCGTTTTAGAGAGTTCGTTGGAGAGGAGAGTTGGTTGTACAGATTATTGCGATTTGTTACTTCCAGTTCCTTCTTATTTTCCTTGTTCCTTATTCCTTTTGTGAAAACTTTTTTTCTTCTTCATTTAATCATGTTCCTTGTCTTTCCTTGATTGTCTCCAGTGTTATAGGTCTCTGTCTGTGTGCGTGTGGCTTTCTGTTCTTTGTAGTGTGTGTGTGTGGGGGGGGGGGGGTTGAGAGTCTTGTCTCACTCACACAAATAAATATATTATAAATCAGCACTAGTGTGTGCACCAGCAGCAGCATAGTATACATAAGTGCAGCAAAGCTAGTACACTTAAATAAATATGAAGAGTGGCAAATCAGCAGTTGTTGCCACCAAGGCAGGTTCTGGGAGGGGCGTGGTAGAGGCGGCAGAGTTGGCAGCACTGGGTCTGGAAGCAGCAAAGGTACCAAGATTAGTTGACCCCACCACCAAAATCAAATGCACCTTCTCCCCTGCAGGCACTGGTAGTACTGCACCCCCAAACCTACTACTGCAGCTACTGCTGTGGGTGATGATTATTCACAGGAACATGAGCTTCCCCACCCTGCTCTGACTCCAGTGCCAAGCATGCCCTTGTTTTCAAGGATCCAAGCAGCAGCAGCAACCCAGTCCCTGGTTCTAGCAGCAGTGTGTCAGCAGCAAAGGAGGGGGAGGAGAGCATGTTGTTTGATGTGAAGATCCCAGAGGAGCTCTCAGATGTGGTGGATCTCCTTGGGGAAGAGGGGGATCTTCTAAAGCCTGCCTTCAGCTCAGTATTTCAACTCTGAACTAGTTGGAACGCCTTCCTCCAGCCAGCACATTGCTGCCTGAACTCTGCTCGGGCAAGTGTGCCTGCCTGGCATCATTGCTGCTTCTCTCATTGCCTCTGGTGCCAGGAAGTGGGGCTTGCTGCTTGCGGAATGCTAATAGTGGACAGGACGGGCAAAGTCCTGCCTCATGTGTGAACATCATCACCTCCTAATCTGCTTTTCACAGAAGCCCCTGCATCTATTTCTCTGAAATTTGGCAGGCAGACATCATCCCCTCAGAAGGGACTACTATCCCTGCCATTTTCATCCACTTTGGCCAAGAGACAAACAGTTATAGGTGTTTTGTCATTTTCCCATTATAGTCAATGGGAAGTAGGGATGGGACTCTGGGCAAAATTTCGGTTTCGGTCAATTTTGGTTTAGGTTCTCATGTATTTCGGTTCTTTTTCAGTTTTGGTACTAGCGGATCTTTTGCATTGGTTTTTGTACCGGATTTTTAACATTGCATTTTTTCAATGGGAGAAAAGTGCAATGTTAAAAATCTGGTACAAAAAATCAATGGAAAAGATCCAATAGTACCGAAACCGAAAAAGAACTGAAATTTTTGATTAATCCAAAATGGCCATTTTCAGGTACTTCCGGTTTTATCCAAAACCAAAATTAGGGATGGGAATTTTGGCCTGGTTCTTATTCTCGTAAGAATTCTTGCAAGAACTATTTTGACTCTTGCTTCAGCCCTAACCACCATTGTAATTTGGGCAGCGTAGATTTGATGTCTTTCTTTACCCATCTTTCAGGTACCTGTCTCAATGCTCCACCTCACCAATATGCTACTCTATTCTATACTGGTTCTGTGTGTCCCTTCTCACCATATTGGGTGTAAACAGAAAGACAGAGGCTGCCTGCCCCCGGAGCTGCTCCAGTGTTCACCCCCACCCACTTGCAGCCCCACCTTGGGTCTGTTTTAAATGGACCCAGTGGTTGCCCCAGCCCATGGTCTACCTGCATGGTGCTTCCCCCCCAGACCATAGAGACGCAGGCAGATCACCTGATGCTCTAGGCTAGCACCTGCAACTCTATAGTGTTGCCCATGGCAACAGCTGGCCAAAAGCAGAGCTGCAGCATGGGTCCAATGAGAAGACAGATGACAGCTCTGTTCAGGCCGGTGCCCCAGGTTTGGCCAACCCTTTCTGCTGCGGCAAGTGGGTCCACATCTGGCAAGGTGCTTTTAAATGAACTGGTCAGCCTGGGTTGAAGTGGACTGATGTGGGCAGAACCGGAACTGCAATCTGTCTAAAAGCACCCATTGGCCCTTTTCACACAGACACCGTAACACTGATAAAATGGGTATTACATTTTATTATACATGTTGCAGGGCACCCATCAAGCATACCTGTAGCCCTGCAACATGTATAATAAAATGTAACACCCATTTTATCAGTGTTAGGGTGTCTGTGTGAAAAGGGCCATTGTCTCAGATCCATGAGTGTTCCAATAGGAAACTTTACTAGCTATCTCTTGCCATGTACAGACCCATGTATTTATTCAATGGTATAGGTTTTAAGAATGATTCCAAGAGAATTATACAAGTGCCAGATTGGCTTTTCTGCCACATTTGGTGGCCAGTTATTCTGATTTCCTCCGTGACTACTTGCAGCCAATTGTGGGGAAATATAATCCCATATGAACAGAGTGAACAACCCACTTCCAAGACTCTCTGTTCACACTGCCACCTACTTAAATATTAAACTGCCATTTATTCAGCAGGGCTTCTGTTGCTCTCCAGACATATCTCCTAATAGGTTTTTTAGAAAACCCTTTTTCTATGGAAGCAGTTTAAGTCTTACATCCCCTCAAGCCATTTTAATTAAAAGAAAAATAGAAACTTCTAGGTCCAAAAGAGGGAGCTTACTCTTGTGATTGACCAGAGTGTGGAATTTTCTCAGAATTTGGAGTTCTGAGCTATCGGATACTAAATCAGTCCTATAAGTATAGCCCAAGCCAAGCCTGGGATTTTTGAAATGAGTTTTTTAATAAGAAAGCGAGAAAATAAATTCTGCTTTGAATCAGCATAATGAAATTTCCTTCCCCACAAATTACTTCTTTATTATGCCTTGGATATCCACATTTATCAATCTAAATACTCCAGTAATGTTCTGCTTCATTTTGCTGCTCTCATCTCAGTCCTGACTGAGAGTGTCCATGAACCCATTACTAGAGACTAGGGGTGTGACTCAGAACTCCCACATGCAGTAAGGACCCTGCACGGTGTGGAGGACAGAGAAAAATGTGAGTCAATTGTATGGGTCGCCACAAGTGTATGTGCAACCTGAAACAACACACATGTGGTTTGTGCACAGTTTGCACGCATATCACCTGGTCGCAGGGGCTCCATGGCCTTTGGGATTGTGGCCTAGGGTTGTATATGAAGTCAAAAATTTGTATCTGTATTTGTGATTTTAGTATTTGCATTTATTTCTATTTGTATCTTTGCCTGCATTTCCCCCATCTTACCAAATTTGGAAAATACAGTGAACACAGGTCTCTGTGTATTGGTTATTTTGGTGAACTGCAGTGAGGCAGGCCTATAAGAAAATGCAGTCCAAAATTGTTGCTAAGTCTGCTACCAATTTTAAAAGGGGAGCACTGGTTTGGGGGAGGGTGGACAATATGGTTTGCTTGGTTGGGAGGTTATTAGCTTGGGGAGAGTGGAATGGGGCATGGGTCTGGCTCAGGGGGATTGCTAGTTTGAGGGAGAGTGAGGCATGTGGCTGGCTTGGGAGAGGGGAGAATGGAACATGGGGCTGACTCGAGTGGGGGTTTACTGGCTTGGGGATAGGGGAATGTTGCATAGATCTGGTTTGGGGGTGTCACTGGCTTGTGGGGATGTGGGCATGGGACTAGGCTCAGGGAAGTTTGCTGGTTTGGGAGGGGAAATGAGTCATGGTTCTGGTTTGGGGATGGCTTCTGGTTCAGATGGGAATCACTGGCTTCTGAAAATTGGGATCCCTTGGTGGGAATGGGAGGAATGAAGCTGGCAAGGAGTCGCCATTTCTCCCTGACTTGGATGGGCTCTGCTGGATTGTGCCCGGCTGAAGTGCTGGAGACTGTAGTTCTGACACAACGGCAGCCCCTCCAGGTGGGGAGGACTTACTACAGGTTCCCCCAACAGGTGCTTAAGCTGAGAGTCAGAGACAGCCCAGCTCCAAGCTGAATATGCACTGCAGTTTGAGGGGCCTGGTTTGAGACCTCGGATATTATGTTTTTTTGGAAACGTTGGGTTCACCTAAAACCCGAATACACAAACCTAATTTTTTTTCTTTTGAACATGGAAGCCGAAGGGTCTTTTTCTGGTTTATTTGTGTTTTGTTGAAATCTGAATGCACAGCCTTAACAGAGACAGCGTCATTCACAAACTGCCTATGATCCGCTGCTAAAACTGACATAGCACAATCAATTGAGAGTGAGACACACCAACATATTGCTTTGTCTGTATAGGATGAAGGCCAGAGAACCCCAAAATAGGTACTTTCCACATCCTGCTGTACTCAATCCATCACCTGTCTAGCAGAATCTCATTCAGTTATGTACAGCACTGAGACTTCTTCTCCAACATGAAACCTGTGCATTTATTTCAATCAAGAGTAGGGAAACCTCAAGCCCATGAGCCAAATGTGGCCCATGGCTAGTGTTAATTGGCCCCTTTCCTGTTCTTGGATCTGGTCTCTGGATCAAATACTTACCCTCAAGCACTGAAAGAGTGAGCTCAAGGGAAGGGAGCAGCAATGAAGGCATGCACCCTAGCACAGGGGGTGGATTTATGATCTGGACCCTCCTCTTCCTGAGCACATCCCTTAAGCACCCTCACTTCCAACTTCTATGCAGACCCTAGAGCTTGTACTAATTTTTCATGCAGCCTTTGGGAGGGAAAATGTTCCCCAATCCTGATTTAAACATTGCTCTCCTGACATGGGTTGGATTTGAGCCAGAGATCCAGAGATGAAAATTTCTGATCTCACCAACTAGCTACTCGTCCAGTTTCCTAAGACTTCCATTTTTATGGTAACCTTTAGAGAAGTTGGATTTAAAAAAATAAAATAAAAAAAATTAAGCATGTTTTTCAGCCAGGAGGCAACTAACTATACCCAAAGCAGCCCAGCAAACAATAAGCATAAAGCCAGGAGCTAAGAGAAACAGAGCTGTGATATTTTTGCTGGTTCAAATTAAGATTGGAGAAACAGCTTGGATAAAGTAAGAATTAACCTTCAACCTTTATCTCAAATACAAAAGAAACCTGAATCCCTTTTGAATTTCAAAAGAGTTCCCACAGCCCATTTTCTCTGGTGTTTAAGCATACACCTGCCTCTCCTGGCTTCTTGAAGAAATATGGGAAAGAACCAAATGGCAAAGAGGGACAAATCTGTTTTACACTGAAATTGCAGGTAGATATCCACTGGGTGTTTTCAAACAAGATGCTATTCCACATGCGAACCCAGGAGTCATGGAATCAATTGCCCAACTGAAGGTGGAGCGGAGGGATGCATGCTCCCATGAGCCACAGAGCACCCACTCATGGCCACTAACAGAGCACTGCTGGGAAATCCAGAGTGCTCCGTGCAGGGCAGGCCAAATGGATGCGTGGCAACGGGTGGCCACAGAACTTTGTCCATACGAACAGTGGCAGCAGCCAGCCAAATCAGCAGACAGGTCTGCCACTCATAGGCACTGTGGATGGGGGAATTGGTTTTTGCAAGTCACAAGAACTGGCCAGGAGTGCTGAGGAGCCTGAGTTCCCCTGCGCTCATGCCTAAAACATTTCACTTGCAAATGCCAACCCGGTGCACTTCCCCCTCCTCCATGGTCTGTGGCAGTAGGAGCATGTGGCAGCTACCTCTGCATCTGTGGCAGGGGCGGCTGGTGGGTTTTGAGGCTGGAGGGGCAGTAAGGCCAGTGAGCCTAGGGGCGGAGCCAGGGCAACGGTGGGCGGAACCAGGGCAACAGTAGGTAGGTGGCATAACCCAGCAGCAAGAAGTTCCCAGGTTTAACATACAAAACACAGTTTGCATGCACATCAAGCTTAAAATAAATAATTTATAAACCCCAAAAACAGGCACCCATCCTTGTAAAGAACCCCTGTCACAGCCTGAGCCCAGTAGTCTATGATACTGAGGAGGACTGACAATGCCATGCATTCTACATAACCATGCAAGATTATCATTGGTCCCATTTAAAACCACAGATTGAAACCCACCAGACACCGTTTTTACACCAGATCAAGGATTGCAACAAAACACGGTTTGCATGTGGTTTCTGTGTGGTTTTTTAAAAGAAAAAAAGTTGTGATTCATGGGACTTTAAAATTCCTCCCCAACACACACACACACACGCACACACTAGAGGGCAAGAATACTGCTTCAGAAAGAAGGGATTTGCTGCATGTGTGTTGGAGGAACCCCAATCCCTGCTTCAGAAGTCCCTTCTGAAGCAGTATTCTTGCCTTCTGCTGCGTTGGGGGGGGGATTTTAAGGCCCATGATTCACCAGACTAACAGTTAATAGTCAGGATTTCAAAACCTCAATTTTATCACAACCATCACATTTCCAGTATTCTGAAAACACCTGAAATCACAGGACTAACCAGTTAAATCTCCAGATTTCAAAACTTCAATTGAATCACGGGGCATTAAATACTAATACCCCCTCACCTTCTGTTGCATGTGCGTTGGGGGGTGGGAATTAATATTTAACACTCCACATCATCAAGTGAACAAAACCCATATAAAAACCAGAAAACCATAAACCAAACCATTCCCACAAGGCCGCAAAGGTATACACAGTTCCTCCAAATGCAGCAGCAAAACAAACACTCCATATCAAGTGAACAAAAACTACATTCCAACTCCTCCACATGCCCATGTACCCCCTGTTCCCTCCAACCATGTGCCCCCACTCGCCCCCCACCATGTACCCATGTGTTCTCTCGTGTGCCCCCAGTCCCCCCACCATGTGTCCATGTGCCCCCGCTCCCCCTGGGTAACCCCACTCCCCCCTACCCCGGGCCCCACAATTTACTCACCACACTCCTCAGCACCACTGATTCTCGCTGCGCTGCATCCTAGGCTGCTGATGGCTGCCGCGCAGCTGGTTTCCCCTCTGGCCTCCCCCTCCCTCCCAGGCTCCCTCCCAGAGCTGAATCAAAGTTTGACTCGACAGGGAGGGAGGGAAAGGGGAGGCTAATAGCTGCGTGCGTGGCAGCAGCTTCCAGCCCCCTCCCCCCTACGCACAGGCTGGTACAGGGAAGTTCATACCCAGGCGCCTCTGTGTGGTGCCCGGGTATGAACGTTAGTCCTGCCCAGCCCCTGCAATGAAATAGTGTCACAGGGGGCACTATTTCATTGCAGGGTCCCTTTATGCAGAATGTACGGCGCTTCTACCATCTCATTCCGCATAAAGGGAGAATGCTTCCCTTTTGTCCACGAAGGCTTCCTTAGGAAGCCTTAGGCTTCCTTAGGAAGCCTTCAGGGGTGGTGGTGAGAGTCACCGGTTGTGTGTGCGCACACACAAACCACCAGTGAGACTGGTCAGAGCCATCTCGAAGAACCTTGTTCAGGCAGCAACCTTCAGAAGGTTCCTGCTTCTCTAGGTTCTTCAAGATGGCTCCAAATATTCACCATGGTGCCACAAGGCTGATTTTTTTTTTTTTTTTTTTTTTTTTTTAAGTCTGCAGTGCGGGGGGAGTCCTGGGGCCAGGTGGAGGGGCATTTCCCCTTCCATCCTAGGGGGCCCACCACCACTGGTCTGTGGTAGCTAGCCATGCTGGGAGCCACCTGTTAGAATCGATCCCCATGCACTCCACCTGCATGGGTGCTCGATGGCAAAGCTGTAGTGAAGGACACCGTCCCCGCATTGCCTTGCTTGTTTAAGAACACCCAATGTCAGCTTCCCTAAGCTGCTGAGTTGAGTCCAACCCAGACTGGAAGCAACAGAAAGTTGTTAGCATTTCACATCTGGTGGGAATTCTCGACCACATCTTCAGTCGACGTAAACTGGTATAGCTCCTTTGGAGTAAGTGGATCTGTAGCAGGATGCAACCATGCCCCAAAAGCACCTGCCAGAACTAGTTTACAAGTCACTCACATTTTCCAGGAGTTTCTCACTCAATAATTCTTGATTCTCAATTTCCAAGTTACATTCCCAGACAGCATATCACATCAGCACCTTGACCAGCCACGTCTTGCTGTTCTCCCCAGGGCCAGCATTCTAGACAGCTCCCAGTCTCCTAGTAGCAACCTCCTCTCAGCTCCCTATATGCGGACTAGAAATCAGAACTCAGGATTTGTTTGTTATTCCAGAAGGGGGTGGGGCCAAAGTAATGAGCACTCTCTCTTAAAAAGGCCATCTTCTGCCCTGTCACAGGACCCTACTCCAAAGTAATGTAAATCAGGGTCTCTGTTGAATTAATGTGCCTGTTCTTCAGCTGGCACAAATCAGCAATAAAGCCAGTGACCAAGATCCTTAGCTGGTGTAAATCAGAATAGTTTCACTGAAGTTGATAGAGCTATAGCCTATTGTCTCCTGCCATGGGAACAAGAGTGAACAACATTCCCCTTCTATCCTTTGGTCCAGCTACAATGGAGAGAGGAGGCAGTGCTCATGCATAGCCTCAGAAAGGACAACTGCTTAAGTATATGCTTAGTGCAGGGTTCAAATCGGGGCCTGGGGAGAAGAAAGTGTATTATAGTGGTACATTGTCATCCCTTCTCCCAGGCTTCCATCTTGTTCTACAGAATCTCATCTTCTATTCAAAATTAACAGGTCCCACTTCCCCTCCCTCACCACAAGCACATGGCTCCCATCCCTCAGCAGAGCTACAGCTGTGAAGACATTCTCCAAAATGCATGGTAGCTGGTGCCGTGATGCCTGCAATGTATAACATTGTCACAGGTCTGGGTTCTGACCCAGAGTCTCTGGGCTGTGTCATTTTTTGGAAGGGCATGGCAAATTTTGGAGCTTTCTGTTTCCAGTCCAAGTCATGGCACCCTCTCCCCCCCTTTCCCCCACACTGCAACCATACTGTCTCACCTGTGCTTGGACAGGGAACAACCCCCCCCATCCATCCCCACCTGGAGAAGCTCTGTTCCACCCAAAAGCCAAATGCGCTCTGCAGTACCAAGTGTGAAAGAAGCGACTGCTTCTGTGCTGGGTGCTGCCATTGTCTCCCTCCCTACCTCACAAGAGCTCCGGGGGAGGAGAAGGGTGGCAGCCAGAGTTGCCTAGGGGCACTAATATCCTACGTCTGACCCTGGGTGTATGTCGACACCTTCTTCTTACATGTCCACAGTGTGATTTGCTTACATGTGTTTTGAAAGTTGGATATGTGTGGGTGGGTGATGGACTTAGTGTGGAACACCATATAAGTTACTGAACTAAAAGCTCCAAACACAGGTTTATACAGATGGAGCTAAACAGCCAGGTACCATGCACGTACCATTTTCACATAGCCTCTATGGAAACACATCTGAATTTGTTTTTTATCTGAATTTGTTAAAAAACAAAAACTTGCTTGCAGGATTACAGGTCATATGCACATCCAGAATATGCTTAGTAAAAGTGTGCTTCATTTTCAATGACCCTTTCTGTTTCTCCTATTTTTCCTCATTGCTGATTTCATGCTACAACGAAGATTTGTTCTGCTGATAAGTGAGAGTATACTGTGTTTATCTGTGACCCAGTAACACTAAGACAGAGAAGGAAGCCACAAGTACACTGGATGAGTACACTGGACTTTCTTGCAGAAAAGCGGTAATGAGTGTTGCAAGCATTTGCTCTAGCAGAGTAATGGCAGCCTATATAATTTTGAAGGTCCAAAACTCTCTGAAAGCAATCCAGAACAACTCCTGTGACATCAGGAGCACTGGGTGTTTTCAGAAGGATGGGGAGCCTACTGGAACTCAGAGCTTCTCCAGGTGCCCACCCCAGCAGCCGCCAGTTACCAGCTCTGCCAGGGGCCACATCAGATGGATCGCCTGCATAGTGCCCCCCCACACCAGAGAGATGTACTGGGCACTCACCCAACACTCTAAGCTGGTGCCTGCAACTCCATGGTGCTGAACGTGGCAATTGATGGGTGTAGAGGAAAGGTGCACTGTGGGTCACTTCCAACAAATGGGCAGCAGCTCCGAATTTGACCTTTGATCTGGCTTTGGTCTGCCTGCTCCACAAGGTGTGCTCCAGGATCTTGTGGATGCCATATTGGGATGCCCCTGAGCTGCCCAGCCCACTCCGGGTTGCACATCTGATGGGCATCCTTCAAATGGACCAATAAACCCTCCTGAGGCTGCTGTCCATCTGTTTACTCTCACTGGATGCTTTTATGAAGACTGCACCCACCTCTCTCCTGGGGGCTTAAAGGTGAGCCACCTGGGGGTGAGACAGAGCAGAGGCAGAGCTACCCAGAGAATCAGCTGGGAATGGAGGAATGGTCCGTCTACTTGGTGGACAGGTCCACTGCAGCTCCACTTCAGGGCAGGAGTTGCCCATAGAGGTGCGAATGGCGGCCTAGAGTGGCGGCTGACCCACCCGCAGCTCTATGGTGTGAGGGAGGGGGCACCTCACAGACAGACTGTAGACCACGGCAGCTGCTGGGCCTGTTTAAAACCGGCACTTTCAGGGCTGCACATGGGGGGGGGGGGGGGGGGGGGGGGGGGGGGGGGGGGGGGGGGGGGGGGGAGAAGCGGGGGATGCGGTCCAGGAATGGTCTGTCTAAAGACACCCATTGTGTCTATTTACATCAGGGCTAAAGTTAGTGACTTATGTGCAATGATTCCCAATGGTTGCTGTAGCATTTGAATCCCTCCCTTGCTTTACAGATTATCATGTGAGTTTCTTATCTCGCTAGCGGGGGAGGGTGTTACACACTTTAAAGGGGAAGACAGCTTCCAATTTCTGGACATTTCTGCCACCTTCGAAACTAATTTGTGTATCTTTTTGAGAGCTCCTGGGGAAATTCTCCTGCAGCGGAAGCCACCTACACCCTGTTCTTCTTTGGGCTAAGGAAGGAAAAGAGGGTTAGCATAAATGCAGAATGAATAGTTTGCATTTGTAATCAGGTAAAGCTCTGCCAATCCTGCAGGCCATCTCTTTCACAGTCTTGCCTGTCATCATTGCCAACAGGTAACCGTTTCCAAGACATTGTTGTACTCAACTGAAAAGTATAAAATTCCAGGGATACATTGAACAAATCTTACAATCCTCTAAATAAATTTGTTCAAAGGCACCTAAGCCTTTTATTTTGGATCTCTGGTCTACTTTCTAAGCAAGGCTAAGTGTGGAATTAGAGAAAGCCTGACAAGAGAGGTAGGTTTTGAAGAAGGGATTTGAAAGTCAAGAGGGAGAGAGCAAAACGTACATTCTTTGAGCAAGCTCTCCGCTCCTGAGCTCAGCTGAATGAATGATGACCCTCTGGAGCATTGGTGGACAAAGATGCATATCTGGCCATCAGCGACTCAAATGCTTTTAAATAATTTGTCCTGTTCACTTCTAGCGTGCAACCAGAACATGCCTGCAGCATAGCAGATGTTGTAACCCCTTGTCCAGTCTGAAGCAGCAATTGGTTTAGACACTTATCTCTTCATTAAATTTCAAAATTGACCTACCATTGCTAGGTTATGATGAGTGACTGACAATCAAAAATACCTTTTAAATAAATGGTTAGACTTTGCAGCACTTCAGCACTATTTGCTTTGCTACAGGACTGCTAAACTGGCAGAGCCACACTGCACTATGAGGGCAGGGGGGGAGGGGGGATTAAAAACAGATACAAATAACCACAAGTACCAGACCCTGCACACAGCCCCTGCTAGTATTCTGAATGATGCTGCTTAATATATTCATTAAGGATCTGGAAAAGGGGGCGATGAGTGAGGTGGACAAATTTGCAGATGACAAAATTATTCAAGGTATTTAACCCCAAAAGCAGATTATGAAGAGTTACAAAAGGATTAGCGTATATAATTTTGAGGGTCCAAATTTTCACTCAATACATAATAATTAATGAGTGAAACTGATTGGCAGGAGATGTGAAGGCCAATGATATAACTGGGTTCAAGAAAGGATTGGGTACGTTCTTAGAGGATAGTTTAATAAATGGCGACTAGTCTAATTGGTATGGGGATGAGGCTTCTAATTGTAGGGGCTAGGAGTGAATAGCAGGAACCGCTCATTAAGTTATGGCCTGTTGTTCACTTCTCTGAAGCAACACAACAGCCCACTGTTGGAGTCAGGGTACTGAGCTAGATAGACCATTGGTCTGCCCCAGTATGGCATTTATGATCTTATGGAAGTCATCAGAATCATAGCAGGTTCCCAGGCTTGATAGGAGGGCAGGACTTAGTGATGTGATACTCCGGGATGGATTGCTAATGAGGGCTGCTGGGTGATTGCCGATTACCTGCCTGCTGCAGAGGAGATGGTAAGGGCAAGGCTGATTGGGGAACATGGGCAGCTAATTTACTAAGTGAATGAGCTGGGGTGGGAGAAGCTTCAATAGGTAGCTGGCTGCTCCTCCCATCCATAGTATGCTCAATGACTCAATTTATTGTTTTAATGTTTTCCCGGGCCCTGTTTTAATACCTTATATTGTATTTTTGATGTGTTTTAAATTGTTTTATATGCATTTTATATATTTTTTTATTGTTGGAAGCCACCCCGAGCTGTTCTCAGGAGGGACAGGGTAGAAATCTAGAAAATAATAATAATTATAATAATAATGGAGGGGTGGAAAAGGAGGACCTGGGGAGACTCTGGCTAGGCTCCTATCATCCAATTAGAGCACTTTAGGGGTGCTGGATCACACTGCCCCGAAGCAGTGGCTGCAAAGAACAGGGTTTCTGGAGGTGACGCTTTCTCTGTTCTACCAGATAGCTTTCTCCCCCGTCGCCATTAGCAGAGGGAACCTGTCTGAAGCAGAGCCACTGTCAACTGCAGCGTGGGGGAGTGCAAAGTTACTAGGTACAGAAGAGAGGGTGACTGTATGCATAGGAGGACAGAAATCCTCTCCCTGTTCCCTCCTTCACCGCACTTGCAGGGACACCAGCAGCAGCTGTGAGGGGAAACCTAGGAGAAAAAGCCTGTGTAAGAATTGAGCCATGAGTAAATCAGGGATCCATAATTTTGGTTCAGGCTCGGACCTCATCTGGGATTACATGGACTTTGTATTCCTTGGCTCTGTGTAACTCCTGGAAACTGATCAACTCCCGATGTCTTCTTGGATTCTGGTTAACAAACTAACTTTCCATTCTAATCTGGCTCTTGTGTTTACTCACGCCAGTGAACATAATGGGTTTCATTTCTCACAGTCTATGAACTCATGTCATCTCTCTGGGTCAGGTTTCCCCTCCTGATAGCTCAGTCGTAAATTACTAGGGATGTGCGAACGCGGTTCGGATGTTCAGAGTTTGGCCCAAACTCAGCCAGTTCGGATGGCCGAACCGAACAGCCGAACCAAACGCCAGAATCCCCGAACATTTTGGACACGTTCGGAGGTGCTCGGGCAGTAAAAAACCATGTCTGGCAGGCCCAGGGAGAGGGAGCAGCTGAGGAGCAGACTTCCTGGCCCAAGGGGTGGAGAGAGACTTGGACCAGCAGCCAGCCTGCCCAATCACCACCCCTCTTTTCCTCAGACCACTTGCTTGGCAGTCTGCGATTGGCCAGAAGCTAGGCTGCACAGAGCCAATGGAACTTGTGGTAAGGCAGGCGCAGCAAGTAACTAAAGTAATTGCCCGCCCACACTTCATATCGTTCTGAGCTAGCCACTGATCCTGTCAGCAGGCGTATTCAGAACTCTCCCTCTCCCAGTAGTTTGTGTTCCTCCCAATTCATTGCCATTCTCCTTCTATTTCACCCATTTCCAACATTTACCTCCATAGTTTCATTTATTTAGATTAGATAGTTTAAGGCCACTTAAAGCCACTCCAGCCCCAGGACCCACCATCAGGGTTCTGGGGCTACATTACAGGCAGAGAGGGCTGTCGTTCCACTTCATCCAGAAGCTGCCACTCAAGTCCCAGGACCCACCGTCAGGGTTCTGGGACCGTCATTCCACTCAAAGGGAGCTGTCATTCCACTGCATCAAGAAACATCCAGCTACTCCAGCCCCAGGATCCACCATCAGGGATCTGGGGCCTACGTTACAGTCAAGGGGAGCCATCATTCCACGTCATCCAGAAGCTGCCACTCCATACCCAGGACCCAGCATGAGGGTTCTGGGGCTGTCATTCCACTCACGGGGAGCCGTCATTCCACTGCATCAAGAAACAACGAGCCACTCCATCCCGAGGACCACCGTCAGGGTTCTGAGGCCATCATTCCACTCACGGGGAGCTGTCATTCCACCGCATCAAGAAGCAGTCACTCCAGCCCCAGGACCCACCATCAGGGTTCTGAGGCCATCATTCCACTCACGGGGAGCTGTCATTCCACCGCATCAAGAAGCAGTCACTCCAGCCCCAGGACCCACCATCAGGGTTCTGGGGCCTACATTAAAGTCAAAGGGAGCAATAATTCCATGGCATGCCATGGGTTCTGTGCCCCGGAAATCCAATGTTGGTTTCTGCTGCCTCTTCTGGTTCATGGGTTCTTTACCCCGGCAATCCAATGTCCGCTTCTGCTGCCCCTGCTGTGCCATCAGTTCTGTGCCCCAGCAATCCAATGTCCACTTCTGCTGCCTCTGCTGTGCCATGGGTTCTGTTCCCCGGCAATCCAATGTCTGCCGCTGCTCCACCGAAGCCTGGCAGACTGCAATGCCTGACCAAGTAGGGGTGCCAGGCCAGCCACCAAGCTCCAAGACTTCCCGGCTTCTGCTGCTGCTGCTAGGTCTTAGACGGCCAGCCATGCCCCCACGGGCACCCCCAGGTGTCAAGTACTTATCCTGCCTCCCCGGGCAACCTGGGGTGCCAAGACCCAAGCCTTTCTGGTCTCTGCTGCTGCTGTGTGCCTGACGGCCTGCCATGCCCCCATGGGCACCCCTGGAGCGCCCCAAGCCTCTGCTGCATCCAAATGTTCAGGGAGTTCCGAACTCCACAGGACCGAACCCATGAACCCGAACTAAGTTTTCAGACTGAACGACCAAACATTCAAACCCCGTTCTGATTGTACATCCCTATAAATTACAACAGTCTGCTTAGATGTTTTTTCTAGGGATGTGAGAATGCGGTTTGGACGTTCGGTGATCGGCCCGAACTCGGCCAGTTCGGAAGGCCGAACTGAATGGCTGAACCGAATGCCCAAAGTCCCGAACAGTTCAGCTGCATTTGAGTCAGTTCAGCAGCGTTCGGGTGGGAAAAACATGCCTGGCAGGCCCAAGGAGGGGGGGGGGGAGCAGCTGAGGAGCAGACTGCCTGGTGCCAGGGGTGTAGAGGTTTCAACTAGAAACCAGCCTGCCCAATCACCATCCATCTTTTCCTCAGACCACTGGCAGTGGCTTCACAGTCTGCGATTGGCCATGGGCTAGGCTGCACTGAGACAATGGTGCTTGTAGTAAGGCGGGTGCAGCAAGGAGCAAAAGTAATCCATTATAAATTCTCCCTCTCCTCCCCCCTCTCTTCTGCTATCTCCCTGGCGAGGCAACATTACTATGCCTCCGGGGTTGAATCCTACTCTCATGACCCCCGCCACCTCTTCACCACCTTTGATTCCCTTCTCAAGCATCCCTGGCCCACCCCACCCAATTCCCTTTCTGCTCAGGATCTCACATCATTCTTCACCTCAAATATTGACAAGATCCGCCAGGACATTGCTTCCCACCCGTCTCCTCTCCCCGCTCCCTCATCACCCCTCCCCCTTGTCTCCTCTCCTCCTTCCCTCCTGCCTCCCTTGAGGAAATCTCCTCTTTGCTCTCTTCCTACAACCCCTCCACCTGCCCTCGACCCAATTCCCTCCCGCCTCCTGACCTCCATTGCTCCCACTGTCGCCCACCCCCTTTACATGTCATTAATCTCTCCCTCTCCACTGGCTCCTTCTCCTCTGCCTTCAAACATGCCACTCTCTCTCCCATCCTCAAAAAGTCCACCCTCGACCCCTCTGACCCCTCTAGCTACTGGCCGGTCTCCCTCCTACCCTTCACCTCTAAGCTTCTGGAATGTGTTGTCTACTCCAGCTGCCTGGATCTCCTCTCTGCCAACTCCTCCCTGGACCCTATCCAATCTGGCTTCCGCCCCCTTCACTCCACTGAAACTGCCCTAGCCAAGATCACAGATGATCTACTTGTTGCTAAAACTAAGCATCTTTATTCCATTCTTGTCCTCCTTGACCTCTCTGCTGCCTTTGACACTGTCAACCACTCACTCCTACTGGACTCTCTTCGCTCCCTAGACTTCTGCGGCTCTGTCCTTGACTGGTTCTCTTCCTACCTCTCTGACCACTCCTTTAACGTGTCTCTTCCCAATTCCAACTCCTCCACCCTCCCCCTCTTGGTTGGGGTCCCCCAAGGCTCTGTCCTAGGTCCTCTCCTCTTCTCTATCTACACCCTGTCCCTTGGCAAACTCATTGCCTCCC
This sequence comes from Sphenodon punctatus, assembly GCA_003113815.1. Taxonomy (NCBI): domain Eukaryota; kingdom Metazoa; phylum Chordata; class Lepidosauria; order Sphenodontia; family Sphenodontidae; genus Sphenodon; species Sphenodon punctatus. The sequence goes on from QEPC01007237.1 coordinate 2,382,972, forward strand.
NGTTGGGGATCCTCAAGGCTCTTTCCTAGGTCCTCTCCTCTTCTCTATCTACACCCTGTCCCTTGGCAAACTCATTGCCTCCCACGGCTTCCAATATCACCTTTATGCTGACGACACTCAAAATCTCTCTCCACCCCCTCTCTCTGCCCTTCTGTCCAAGCTCGCCTCATTAACTGTCGCTCTGATATCTCCACCTGGATGTTCCAACGTCAGCTCAAGCTCAACATGGCTAAGACTGAATTCCGTATCTTTCCTCCCTTACACCTTTCTCTCCCTCTTCCATGTCCATCCTTATTGATGGGGTCACCATCCGCCCCGTTCCCCAAGCACATAGCTTGGGCTTCGTCTTCGACATTCACCTTTCCTTTAAACCCTGCATCGACTCTGTTGCCAAGTCCTGTTGCTTCACCCTCCACACCATTGCTTGGATTCGCCCCTTTCTCTCGGTCTCCTCAGTCAAAACCCTTGTTCATGCCATGGTCATCTCTTGCCTTGACTACTGCAACCTTCTCCTCGCTGGCCTCCCTCGCTTTCACCTGTCCCCCCTTATTGCCATCCAAAACTCCGCTGCCAAGGTCATCCACTCAGCCCATCGCTTTGATCATGTGCAGACTCTCCTCTCCTCTCTCCACTTCACTGGCTCCCCCTTCCTCAACGCATCCTTCACAAACTCCTGGCATTCACTTACAAATCCCTTCACGACCTAGCTCCCCCTTATCTCTCAGCCCTAATCTCCTTACACACTCCTGCACGCTCTCCGCTCTTCCTCTGTCCCCTCCCTCACTCTCCCTCATCTCCCCTGCTCCACTAACCACCTTCGTCCCTTCTCCCTTGCTGTCCCCCACGCCTGGAACTCCCTCCCTGCCCACATCCACCTTGCCCCCTCCCTCCGCACCTTCAAATCCCTCCTCAAAACCCACCTCTTCCTTGCCGCCTTTCCTGATGCCTGTTAGAACTTTCTTTTCAATATTTGTTGTCTGCCCTCCCCACAGATACCTGCCAACTGCAACCAAGTCAAGCATGTGCACCTGAGACTTCGCATCCGCTTGAATGTAATTTATCCCTTGTCTCTCCCTATGTCCCCTCTCCTTGTCTTCCCCCTCCATGTCTATTAGATTGTAAGTTGTAGGCAGGGACCACGTCTATCTTGTTCTGTAAAGCACCAGGTACACAGCTGGTGCCATACAAGTGCTAATAATAAAATAAATAATAATAAAAATAATAACAGCCCTCCCCCCTTCCAATTCCTTCTGAGCTAGTCACTGATCCTATCAGTGGGCATTTTCAGAAGTCTCCCTCTCCTAGCAGTTTTTGTTCCTAATCCATTGCCATCCTCCTCCTATTTCACCCATTTACCTCCATAGTTTCATTTATTTAGATTAGATTAGATAGATTTAGGTATTATTTTTATTTTTTATACCTCCCTGTGTTCTTCCTCCCTACCCTCCATTGAATCCTTCCCTCCTCCCTGTATAGATTCCATCCCTGATTCCCCTGTTTTTGGATTGATTTAGAATAGCATTAGACTGATTTAGGTTTCATTTCAGTTTTATACTCCTCACTGTGTTGTTTGTTGTAAACTGTGTGTGTGTGTGTGTGTGTGTGTGTGTGTGTGTGTGTGTATAGAGAGAGAGAGAGAGAGAGAGAGAGATAGGAGTTAGCTTAGTTATAGAGATAGAGATAGTGTGTAGTGATTCAGTTTTCATATTTTATACTGTGTTTGTAGGACTAGGCCTTTGTAGATATTGGATAATATCTATTATTATTATTTAGTCCCATAGGCTTTAGAATAGTTAATAGCAGTTAGAGTAGATATATATAATATTAGATTACAAATCTGAATAAATTAAAAATATATAAAATCTTTTTGTGCATTCTTTGGGTGGGAGAAATGGAGAAGGGAAGCAGAAGAGGCTTGTCTGCTGCCTGGAAGGCGGGCAATGGGGCACGTGGCAGAGGTGGCAGGGGCTGTGCCAGCACAGTGGCAACAGGCATCAGCAGCAGCTTGAGCCCATCACCACGCCCCAAACTGCACAGGCCTGATTTTGGCAGTCAGGCTTCAGAGGGTCCCAGCAGTGGCACTAGGGATGTGGTTCGGCATCGTCTCCTGTCAGCTTCCTCCACTACCACGCAGGGCACCAGAAGAGTCACACTCCAGGAGGCTGCAGCTGTCTCTGCTGCGGGAGCAGATCCAGGTGCTTTGGGGTCAGATGTTCCTCCAGGGCCACCAATGTCCCCAACCCCCATTATTGAGGTGATCCCCAGCAGTCCAGGGCTGGTGGATCCCACCCTGTCTGCTAGAGGCAGGGCCCGATCCCTGGGCAATGGCAGCAGGGAGAGGAGCAGCAGTAGCAGCAGCAGGGGGCACAGGGACAGTGGCAGCAGCATAGTGGGCAGTCGTTCAGCCTCAAGTTCCCAGTACTCCCCTTCACGGGACATCACTCTAATTGGGGACAGCGAGGCAGCCACTAGTCCTGCGGAGTAGATATCTGGCTCTGAGGCAATGGCTGTCCCTCCGAGAGCTGTGTCGCCACCATGTTCTGCCCCTCCCAGCAGTGCTGTCAGAGGTGCATCACCCAGTACGGGCTAGAAGGCAGGAGGGGGCAAAAAATCCTCCGTATTGGTGCATTTTAAGTTGGTGTGGGTGGATGATCCCAGGGAGATGTAGTGCACTTTGTGCCAGAAGGTGGTGAAGCTTGGGCAGGTGCTCACCAACATTGGCACAACTGCCATGGCGAGGCACCTGAAGGGATGCCACAGTGCTGTGTTGCTAAGCAGGCAGGCATGGGCAGTGGATGCCAGCGAGTTCCCGACTGCAGCAGCCAGTCATCCACCTCCATCAGCAGGCAAGCGTCCTGCTCTCACAGCTACCTCTAGCAGCAGAAGTGGAATCACTGCTAGGAGGAAGCAGCAGCAGCAGACGCAGCATCAGCATCAGTACACCATGGAGGAGCTAGGGTGGGGGCAGCTGCCAAGTCTATCAGCAGCTGCAGGACATGGAGGGCAGCGTGGCTTTCAACTGAAAGCAATGCGCATGATGGGGGAAATGATAGCACTGGATGGGCAGCCCTTCTCAGTGGTCGGGGACATGGGGTTTAAGTGCCTGATTGGCTTCCTGGCCCCCTAGTTTAAGCTGCCTTCGCACACCACCCTGAGTCGGCAGGTGGTGCCAGTTCTGTACCGGGATTTAAAGGAGCAGGTGAGGGAGCAGCTGGCAAGGACTGGGGGTGCCACCGTCCACTTCACCACAGACCTGTGGTTGAGTAGGAATGCACAGCACACCTACCTGGCAGTGACAGCGCACTGGTGGCAGGACTCAGAGGTGCCATTTTTCAGTGGCAGGAGGGGTCCCGAATTAGGGTATAGGTGGGCCCTGCTTCAGGCAGAAGTAATGGATGGCCCCCACACCACTCGGAATATTGAGGCAGCCTTGACCACCATGGTGAGCGAGTGGGTCATGCCAGGCGCGCCCTTCACCAAGGGTGCATGGTGATGGACAACGCGACCAACATATTTAGGGCAGTCTGTGAGTGGGGCTTCACCAGCATCCCTTGCGTCGCACACACCCTTCACCTGGAGGTTTGGGATGCTCTGGGCTTGGGGGAGAAGGGGATTGGGGTAGGCACCCTTAGCTCCCTGATCGAGTGGGGGAGGAAGCTGGCCGGTTTCTTTAACTGGAGCATGAAGGGCAGCGACCTCCTCCGGGTGAAGCAGGCTGAGCAAGGCTCCCCAGTGCACTAGCTGGTGCAGGATGTGTCCATCAGGTGGAATTCGACCTTCCTGATGCTCAAGAGGCTTCTCGAGCAGAAAGCCGCCTTGCATCAGGTTCAACTGGTGATAGACAGTGAGGCACCTCCAAGGTACGATGGGGCAGAATGGGAGATCTGGCCTCACATAGTCTTCATGCTCAGACCGTTCCTGGCCATGACGGAGACCATCAGGTCCTCCACAGCCACCATCAGCCAGGTGCCCCTCTGGTCCAGAGTCTCCTGAGGAGGCTGGAGGAGATTCTCCAGGGGTGGGATTGTGGCCCTCAGGGCAGGAAGCTGGTGGATGAGGCAGTTGACCTGGTGCAGCAGATGGAGGCAGGGCTGAAGGCACACTTCAATGAGCTCCTGAAGCAGATGGAATACGTTTTGGCAACCATGCTGGATCCCAGGGTCAAGGGTAATGTGGCACACAAGACAGCGCTTTATGGGCACTTGAAGGGTGACCTGGTAGAGGGTCCAGCAGGCAGAGAGGACTCTTGAAAGTGTGTGGAAGCAGCAGCAGAATGCCCCTGGGGATGGTGGGAGTGGGAGCAGCCACACCTTTCAGCCGGCAGGGTCTATCCCTGCCCCCAGCCCTAGCAGTAGCATCACCAGCAGCTGGCTGAGCAGCAGCAACACCCCTACTGTGATCAGCAGCAGCTCATATGTGCAGAGCACTCTGATGAGCATGGGCTCATGCACAGCAGGGCAGGCAGCGTGGCTGAGGACAGTGGTGGAGGTGGTGCCCAAGGACAGCTATGTGAGGGAGTACAACAGTGCCTAAGCAGCAGTGGAGAGCTACCTGGAGAAGGAGCCGTGCATCTAACCCAGCAGTGATCAATTGGCCTACTGGGCCAGCAAGATCAACATGTGGCTGGCCCTGTCCAAAGTGGCAAAGGGTCTCTTGTCCTGCCCACCAACCAGTGTCCTCAGCAAGAGGGTATTCTCTATGGTGGGGGACATTTGCTCCCCGCATCACCTGAGACTGGGACCAAGTTGGTGGAGCAGTTGCTTTTTATAAAGGTGAAACTTCCCCTGCTGGGATTCCCCGAGCTGCCCCTGGACATGGATTGATGGTGCAGTGGCACACGCCATCCCATGTCAGGGACAGTCTTGGGACAGGGCTCCTCCTTAATCTGGGCTGCTGCTGCTGAGGTGCTGTCCCTCCCTCCCAATGCCCAGTGCCCGCCCTGCCTCTCTCTCTCTCTCTCTCTCTCTCTCTGACTAGATGGCCTCAGCCAGCCTATCTGACTGATGCAGGGTGGCATTGGGAAGCTATTAGCCTGCCAGTCGGCCTCTGGCTAGAAGATCTTGTCCCACCTTTCTGACTGGCTCTCTCTCTCTGTTACACTGCACAGTCTTCGCCAGTCTATTTGAGTGCCCTGCCAAGGTCCCAGACTGCCTTCCCTACTGCTTCTCATGCCACGCTGCCTGTATGCCCATCCAGGTTGCCAAGCTCAAACCCTGCCTCAGGCTGCCTTCCGATGCTCATGCCACGCTGCCTGTCTGCCCGCCCAAGTTGCCAAGATCAAAGCCTGCCTCTAGCTGTCTTCTGATGCTGCCACCTCTGCTGTGCCACGGGTACTGTGGCCTGGAAATCCAATGCCTGCTGCTGCCAAAGCTGCCTCTGCTGTCTGTGCCATGGGTTCTGTGCCACGGCAATCCAATGTCTGCTACTGGGTGGCCATGTGATTCACCACCAGGCAAGGCTAGATCAATTGGCAGAATAGCTTGTTCAGATCTGGAAAGTAGGATGCAAGCCTGCAGTGCCTGGCCGAGTAGGGGTGCCAGCCATCAAGTCCTGACTGGGCCTCTGCTGCTGCTCCACCGATGCCTGGCAGCCTGCAATGCATGGTCAAGTAGGGGTTCCAGTCACCAAGTCCTGGCCGGGCCTCTGCTGCTGCTCCGTCAATGCAAGTAATGTAACAATTGCCTTCCCCCCTTCCATATCATTCAGAGCTATCCACTGATCCAGTAATCAGGCATTTTAAGAACTCTCCCTCTCCAAGTAGTTTGTGTTCCTCCCAATCCATTGCCATCCTCCTCTTATTTCACCCATTTCTTTCCACACATTTACCTCAACAGTTTCATTTATTTAGATTAGATTTCGGTGTTATACCTGGCATCAAGAAACAGCCAGTCCAGTCCCAGGTCGCATCATCAGGGTTCTGGGGTCATCATTCCCCTCACAGGGAGCCATCATTGCACTGCATCAAGAAACAGCCAGCCACACTATCCCCAGGACCCACCATCAGGCTTCTGGGCTCTATGTTACAGTCAAAGGGAGCCATCATTCCACTGCAACAAGAAGCAGCCACTCCAGCCCCAGGACCCATCATGGGCTGTTGCTCCACTGGTCTGCAAGTGCCCCACTGATGCCAGCCAGCCTGCAACGCCCAGCCAAGTAGGGGTGCCAGCCACCAAGCCCTGGCCAGGCCTCTGCCGCTGCTCCACCGATGCCAGCCAGCCTGCAATGTTTGGCCAAGTAGTTGTTCCAGCCACTGAACCCTGGCCTGGGCCTTTGCCGCTGCTTCACCGATGCCAGGCAGCCTGCAATGCCCGGACAAGCAGGGGTGCCAGCCACAGTTACTGTGCCCTGGCAATCCAATGTCTGCTGCTGCTGCTGATACTCCACGTTAGCCATTTGATCCTCCCTCTTGTAGATGGGCATAGCTCGGATGATTGCACTGGCAGGTGGGGGCTGGGTGTCCATGAGATTCACCACTGGGAAAGACTTGCCCAATTTGCAATAGAGCTTCTTGAGCTTAGTCGAGTACAATGCCAGCCTGCAACACCTGGCCAAGTAGGGATGCCAATCACCAAGCTCTGGCCAGGCCTCTGCTTCTGCTCCACCGATGCCTGGCAGTCTGCAATGCCCAGCCAAGTAGGAGTGCCAGTCACCAAGCCCTGGCTGGGCCTCTGCCGCTGTTCCGCCGATGCCTGGCAGCCTGCAAGACCCAGCCGTGATGTTGGCTATAACAGGAGAACACAGCATAGAGTGAGGAAGCAGAACTGGAGGCCTGCCAGTCTGCAATGCCCAGCCGACTAGGGGTGCCAGCCACCAAGCCCTGACTGGGCCTCTGCCGCTGCTCCTGGCACTCAGTCAAGATTTGGTAGAGTATCAAATTTCTGTGGCAAGTCTTCAAAAATTCGGTACTCAGCAAGCCAAGACCAAATAGCCCAGTCCTTGGTAAACTAGTCCTTGGCAATTAGAGTTGCAACCCTAGTCTGAAGAGGAATGCACTAGCAGGTGAATGTGCACTCCCATGAGCTACAGAGCACCCACTCATGGCCACACATGGAACACTTCCAGGAAATCCAGAGTGCTCCATGTGGGGCAAGCCAAATAGCTCTGTGACAATGGGCACCCATGAAACCTCTGTCCATATGAATTGGGGCAGGTAGCCATGTCAGCAGACAGGTCTGCCACACATAGGCATGGTGGGCAGGGGATATGGCCTCAGAAGAACAAATCAGGAGCACTGGGGAGCCTGGGTTCCCCAGGGCTCACACCGGGTGGGGACATGTTAATTGCAAAAGCCAACCCAGTGTGCTTCCCCCTCCCTCATGGTCCATGGCATAGGGAGTGCATGGTGGCTTGATGCTGGTGTAGCCATGCTGAGAGCCGCCCAATTGAATCCCTCCCCAAACACTCCATCTGAGTGGGTGCGCTGCAGCATACATGAACTCCCATCACCACCACCACCATTGCCGTGCTCTTTTAAAAACACCCCACATCCCATTCCCAAGTAGTTACATCCCTGAGTACAGGGACACAGAGAGAAGTCTCACATAGGGAACTGGAGAACCCATAGAGCGAGCGGAACTGGAGGCTTGCCAGTCTGCAATGCCCAGTCAAGTAGGGGTGCCAGCCACCAAGCCTGATCCGGGCCTCTGCCGCTACTCCACCAATGCCAGCCTGCAATGCCAGGCCAAGTAGGGGTGCCAGCCACCAAGCCCGGGCTGGGCTGGGCCTCTGCCACTGTGCCACCAATGCCAGCCAGCAATGCCCCATCCTGAATGGGTGCCAGCCACCAAACCCAAGCCTTCCTGGCCTCTGCTGCTGCCGCTGGGTCTCAGACGGCCAGCTCTGGCACCACGGGCACCCCTGGCGTCCCTGGAGCTCCATAACCCTCCTGGCAGGAGCCAACTTTCTGAATGTTCGGGGGGTCTGAACCCACAAACCCAAACTATGTTTTTAGTCTGAACAGTAGAACGCCGTCCTGTTCACACATCCTTAGTTGTTTCCACTGTCTGGTTAGGTGGAGTAGGTTTCCCACCTCATTAGGTACTTTCACTGATAGCTTTCATTTAGTCACCACAATCAAAACAATTGTACTCAGGCAGAAGGCTGAGCTCCAAAGCTGCCTTTGATGTACCCCTAGGTTAATACCCCTCAATATCCTTTAGTAAGAGACTGCTAGGGGTTATTTTTCCTCAAGCTTGATGGGCCTTTGTTAGCTTGTTAACAGCCCAGGAAATGGGGGGCTATTGAGGACTGTTATCCTGGGACTGCATCAAAGGCTTCAGTATTTTGGAAACAAAACCTGCTTGACTGGAAGGTCAGTATAATCTCTCTTAGAATCTGATCTTTTCCTGGTGCCAAATACATTGGGGCTGACTATTATACTAAGAATTATCTTTGCTTAGATCATCATCAGTCTGCGGTTACTGAAAGGTAAATCTCTTGTAGGAGTGGAGGTTTACCTCTCCCTATGTTTTTCCTAGATTCTTGGCTACACCTCTTGATTACTTGGGAAATGCCCCTTGCATTTCATCCCCCAGTGTGAAAGGATTTAATTTATACCTGATTTATTAAAAACCTTCCTATTAGATACTGTGACTAAAAAAAAAGACTGCTGGGGCTGTGCCTTCCTTAAGCTTAATGGGCGGGCCATCATCAGCTCATTATTTAACAGCCTAGTGTGCGGGAGCTACTGAGAGCTAGCAACATTGAAGGCAACTTCAGCCTGGGAAGCCAAGTCTTTTTACTCACTCACTGGCCTGTACCTCTCTAAGAATCTGATCTTCCCTGGTGCTAATTACATTGGGATTGTATACTGTATAAGAATGTTCTTTGCTTAGAGCAGACAGTCCAGAATGCAGATGGTACTGGAAGCAATGGGTTTCATTCAATGAATTTATCCAGAGAAAGAGTGTAAAGGGAGAAGAAGATGACCCAGGACAGAGCCTTGGGGAACTCCCAGAGGGGAAAGCAATGGAGGAGGATATACCAGCAAGGGAAACACTGAAGGAGTGGTCTGAGAGATACAAAGAGAACCAGCCAAGAACAGAGTCCCAGAAAGCAAGGGAGCATAGCAAATCCAGGAGGCGGCCATGGTCAACCATATCAAAGGTGGCAGAAAGATCAAGAATGACAAGAACAGAGCATAGGCCCCTAGACTTAGCTAAGAGAAGGTCATCAGACATTTTGGCAAGGGCGGTCTCAGTCGAGTGGAGGGGGTGGAAGCCCAATTGGATGGGGTCAAAGGAGGAATTTGAAGAGAGAAAATACAGACAGCCCATATAGGCAGCCCGCCCCAGGAGCTTAGAAGTGAAGGGTAGGAGCAAAATGGGGTGATAGCTGGAAGGGTCAGACGGGTCTTTAAACAGGCAGCCTGCCCGGAGGTGGGGCTGGGCAGAGGCATGGGTGCCGTTAGTGTGATAACACCAATTGTGCAACTGATTAAAGTTTCAGGCTGAAAACAGACATGGGATGCCGAAATCTAAATCGTGTAATTGCATTTCTTTCTATACCATATTTAAATTAAAGGATGCCTGGGAAACACCTTTAACTTGTACTGTTTGGCCTTTTAAAGTTGTATTTGAAACACCAATGGAATGCTGTACTATAAGAGCAGGTTTTAAAGGTGGTATATCTATTTTAAATACTTTCACTCACCTCATGAGCCTGGTCTTGTGTATATATTTACTTCAATGCAATTTCCTTAAATGGTGGAAATACAAAGGTTGTGACCAAGCCAGCATTTATTTATTTATTTATTTATTTCAGAGGCTCAAGAAATGGAGCTTGAAGTACGTTTCTGAATAGCTTAGTTGAAAGGGTGAAGTTCTGAGTGAAATTTGATAGCCAGCTATACAGCGACAACATTTTAGAACTTTGGGCATTTTTAGACGAGTAGCGGAATTCCTGGGTTCAAGAGACTTTTGCAGTTCCCCAGACACATGTGGTATTGGGAGTGTCTTTAATTAAGCAGCCCACTCATGCAACGATGGGGGTTAGAGGGCCCAGAGAAGCACATGTGCTCTTCCTCGCTGCCCCAACTGTCAGCTGCGGGGGGCTCTTCCCCCATCATCAGCTGTTTGTCAGGGCAGCCAGGGAGAGTGCATCCAATATGGCAGTGATCCGATGTGACTTGGCATTCAGACATGTATGCCATGACAGTCGTGCAAGTCTCACAGGAGATTTAAACTGCAGATTACTGAAACCTCAGTATCAGGTTTTACTAATCTGGGAGTTTTCCTGTACAGCTCATGTGAGGGACATTGACCTAAGCAGGTAATTACCACAAGAAACGTACCTTGCCAGCAACTTCTACTGGACTGATCAGGCTTCTTACTTAATCATTAATATTTTTTTTAACTTTTTTGGTGTTTCCTTAAGGTGACTTAAGAGACAGGACTGGTACCCATCTGGTTTTTTGCAGCCAGTAATTGATCAAGGCGGGAGGAGGAAGAGCTACTTTGTCAGATCAAGGGAAACAGAAAACTGCCATTCCAAAATAAGGAGCCGGGAGTGAGGAAAGGGGTGGCAGGGAAGGCTGGCAGCAGCTGCAGCAGCGGTGGTCTCTCGGTAAGCAAATTTCCACAGCCATTGTTTAGTATGTCTACCTTTCTCATTAGCACAGAGATGATTTAGGGACAGCTTGCAAGCTCAACCTGTGGGTTTGATTCACATCTAATACAGGACTCTCCTGCAGCCAGAGCCAAGAAACAACTTTGCCTTTTTGAACTCAAAGCATCTTGTTACAAGAGCAAGACACTCATCTTAGCAGAAGGGAGCTTGTTTTCCCCTTGATTTGCTTTACTGCAGGGATCCATCCTCCTCATCCTACGTTCTGGAAAAAATTGCATTACCTGCATAGATGAGCTGATTGAGGGAAAGATGGTCTTGTTCAGCGAGACACTTTCAGTCCAAAAGGACACATCTGTTCTTCAGATCAGAGTGCAGGTGAGTCCCTGGATTAGATGCATACTAAACCCAGATGCTGAATGTGCAAATTATCCCCAGAGGATCTCTCTCTACTGATGGGAGTGCATAAAGAGCACCAGAAACATTTTGTATACAAGCTTTAGACCTTGTAAAATTTTGTACATCCAGTGTAAACCCTTGTTTACTTCATAAACCCAGGTAAACCCTTTCCTTGAGCCTAAGAGCCCATTCAGACATGTGTTTAAATCACACAGCTGCAGCGGCGGCATCGTGCGATTTAAAGAACCCCGCACTTCTGGGTTGGTGTGAATGCGGTGAGCTGCTTGGAGCAACTTTTCAAACCGCGCTCCAAAAATTCGGGCTAGGTGGAAATGTGCGCGCTCACCGCATTCACACCAACCCGGAAGTGAGGGGTTCTTTAAATCGCAAGATGCCACCACCGCAGCTGTGCGATTTAAACACACATCTGAATGAGCCCTAAGATCTGTATTCAGTGTAGTTTTGAATAATTGTGTATTACATAATGCATTCAATTAAAGCCCCAACCCCACTGGCCCCACCCACCATGCCACTAAAAGTCCAGTCACCACTGGTGATACTGGAACAGGACTCAAGAAATCAGGATTTAGAATATTCCTCAGCTACAGGCAAGGGTATGTATTCACTGGGTTTTCCCTATATGTGGCAATGGGAAAAATGCAGTCAACCCAGGTGGGTCGCTGGCTATAGTATTTTACATGACCTTAGGCAAGTTGTCTAACATCTATGACTCGTGTCCCTGCTTGTATGGCAGGGATAGCTTGAGCGCTGCATGTTCCATTGCTGATATAGCTGAGCACACAGCTTATGTCAAATGACAAAATCAAAAGGGGAAAACTGGCTCCTAGAGAGTGAGTTACATTGATATTTAACAGAACTGGCCAGGCCAGCAGCAGCCTCAAGGGCGTTTTTAAATTAGCATGGCAATGGGGGGGGGGGGAGGNGGGGGAGGACACACCACAGAGGCCTCCATGAATAAAGGATCTATGAATAAATTTGAAATGACAACATGAGTGTGAGAAGCACTGGCGGAAAATATAGCCTCACCATCTACAGTATGTAGAACCCCATCTTGGGTGTGTATTCCTTACTCATGGCAATGGGGGGGGGGGAGGGGCAGGGTCTGTGTCTGCTGCATGGCACTGCCATGGAGCACTCAGGTGGAGTTCATGGGGGAGGATTCAAACAGGAGGCTTTCATCTTAGCTACACTGGCCAAAGAGGCAAGCCCCACACACTCCCTGTGCCACAGACCATGGAGAGAGGGAAGTGTGCCAGGCTCCCAGCCAGTTTTTGTGACTTGCAAAGGCCATGTTCCCCACCCACAGTGGGTATGAATGGCATGGCTGGCTACCCCAGTTCATACAGGCAGGGCTGTGTGGCTGTCTATTGCTATGGATCTTTTTGGCACATGGAGCACTCCAGATTTCTCAACAGTGCTCCGTGAGTGGCCATAAGAAGGTGCTGCTTGACTCACAGGAGTGCACATCCCCCCACTTCACCCTCAGATGTGCAGTCAGAGGAGTGACTCCTGGGTGGGCATGTGGGGTGGTATCACATTTAAAAACACTCCGAGTATCTCTGGCCCTTCCTTTCCTTGGGCAGAATGGTGGGATAAGCCAATGAGGGATCAGGCTGTGGCTTCAGCTAGGTAGAATGTGAGGGGACAACAACTGGGGTCCCTCGCAGCAGGTCATGGGGAAGCTGGAAGAGTAGCAGGGAGCAGCATAGGCAAGACCTGAGAAGCTGTGTCCTTGGAAGAGAAACCAAAGAATTGTTGCCCAATATCAGCCAAGAGTTCTCTTCAGAGACTGAGGCTGCAGATGCTTATCTGAGGATACATCTCTATAGTACCTCTGCACAAGAAGAAGCTTGGCAGGCATAGCAGCCAGTGGGAGAAACCAATGCGTGGGAAGCTGGGAACTCTGAAGGCATAGTAGCAAGCAGGCCAGTGGTAAAGAGGGCTAGAATAAGATGGCAGGGTCTTAGTTAGGGCTGAAACTCTGTATTCGGAGTTACTCAGTTTTTACCGAGTATCCTGGTACTCAAATTGGGTCACTGAGTAAATGGCCATGATTCAGCTCCATTCTGCACAGAGCCTGTATTTCAAATATTTTTCCTTTATGGAAGATGGACCAAAAAAATCAAAAATTTCTTCAGGATGGAAATCTTTTCTGCCCAGATTTCTAGAACGCTTCTTCTGTTGTGTAAACTCCTTGGGGCAGGCACTTATCTTTCTTTATGTATAGCATTGTACTATCATGAAGTTTTTCATCTCAGTATTGGTGTCCAGGTGTCATGTGACAAATAGTAGTGATAAACTTTGTTTCATAACTGAGTCAGGCTGCTAAGCGATTGCTTTCGACTGAATACGCATACATCTGCAAGTTGTAGCCAGCATATGAAAATACTATATGTACATTTTCCTTCAATTGTTAAACCCTTTAACAGCATTTTTATGCCCCTGGATTTAATACAGCAATTCAAGAGTTTTTTGCAAATAGACTGAAATAAATACCCATGACAAATATCTTGTTCATTGAATCTACCTGCTTCAATCTGGTTTCACCAAAACAAGTAATAACTGCTATTCGGTTCTCGCTCTGTTGGATTTAAGTGTTGGATATATTGGTTCCGTTAAACAGTTATTTTTGGTTGTTTTGTTATTTTATTATTCAGTTATTCAAATGTTATGATACTGGTGGTGCTATTGTGCATGCACAGTAGCCAAAACAGAGTAACGAAAGTAGCCAAACAAACAAGATATTAGGGATGGGAGTTACTATTTGGGATTAATCTGAAACAGCCCATAACTTCACACTGCTATTTACTGTTCTGGAGTTGCAGATCTTGATTTCCCCCACTTCTATCCCTCGCGGCCCTGGAGTGGTACTTACCAGCCTCAGAAAGCTTGATTGAAGCACCGCCGCTGCCGGGGCTCAGGCAAGCTCCCTCATCACAGCATATTCCCTGCTCCATAACGTGCATGTGCAAAGTGGCCGGCAGGCTGTTTTGCACATATGCAAAATGGCCAATGCCTTTAACCGAAACAGTAGTGACCTCATTTTGGCCGCCACCCTTTTCATTAAGGGTGGTGGCCATTCTGTGCATGCATGACAAGGAGCAGGGAGGACACCGCAGTTATGGAGCCTGCCAGAGCCCCCACACAATGGTGGTGTTTCAATCAAGCCCTAGGTGTGGGTAAGTCCTACTTTGGGGACCTGGGGGAGGTCAGACCCACTGCCCCAGGAAGGATGTAAGATTGTATGTTCTCCCATTGACTTCAATAGGAAATTTTTCAATTGACTTCAGTTGGAAAAATCTGAATCCGCAAGTCCAAATCCATAATTAAATATAGAAAATGAAAAGGAAAAAAAAGAAATGGGATTTCCCCACCCCTTTCACTGATGGACCACTCCTACCAGATATGCAAATACTTGCTTCAGCTGAGGATAGTATTCAGATAGCTATCCAAATATCATCCATAAATACAAAAAAACTACTATTTGTTTCAGCTCTACTCTCAAATCAAGAATTAATATTTCTTGGTATAAAAGACTTTGTATTGGGAAAAAAAATACCAAAGTTTTGGTTTTCCAGTTTGGCAAGATTGACATTTACCTAACCAATGGAAGACAGGAAATATGAAGTATTCCTTTAAAGTCTGAACATGTTTTGATAGCTTGCCAGCTACAGGACTATTCATTTAACTAGGCTTATGGAAAATTGTGAAGGCCCATTCCATCACTGACTCCCAAAGGTTAGACAAAGTCTGAACTGTGAGCAACGAACCTTTACAGTGAAGCTATATTGAACTGTAATTTGTCATTTCTCAGACAAATGTGCCTATTACAAGAAATGGATTGGCCCTTAATTGTCTCACTTCAGCTGTGCTAGAGCAGCCATTCTGTCATTCTGAATCAGCATTCAACAAAGGCATGTTTTACAAGCTCCCAAAATGTAATTTTACTGGACTTGATAAAGTTAGTGGCTTCAATTCCCCCTGTGAAAAAGAGACTCCATGACTCTAAGCAAACTCACACCTGTCAATTCCTTTACTGCTGGCTACAACAATAGACATTATCCTTTTTGGATCTTTGTTTCAACTAAAGTGCATTGCAAGGAATATCTCCAGAGACTTCTGTGATCACTTTCTTTTACACGAAAGGCACAGTGATAACCACTTTATCTAAAGGAAATTTTCACTCCTCCTAAATAAATGTCAGCCATTATTACTTTCTCTCCATTCAAAAATTGTGACCAGAATATTTTTAAGAATGGAAAAGTCTTTGTTTTTCCAGTCTCTTATGTCAAAGATTTTTGCTTAAATTTGCCCTGCCACTCCCACCTTCCCTCCCAAAAAATGCCATTGGGAAGGAACCAAACATGGAAAATCTGAGATATAAAAATACACATTTGGGAAGGTTATAAACATTAATGTTTCAGTCCCCAAGTCGTAGTTATGCAGTGTATCCAGTTGTGACAGCGAAATGACTCAAATAGCTCTGTCATTCAACATATAGAATGGCGGTCACTACATCTTTCTGAAATGAAACATCCTATCTGTCTTCATCAAAGTTTTTCTGCATTTTCCTTGGTTGGATTTCCACCACAAATCTAGACCCCAGTGGAATTCCAATCAAAGTTCCAACTGAATGATTCCACCTCACACCGCCTACTGTGCATGCACAGGATGATGTTGGTGCGCTGCTCTGTACTGCCATTTTGCACATGCACAGTAGGAGGCAGAATCAATCCAATAGTACCAACAAAATGCTGCCTGAATCATATTCTAGTCCACATTTCACCAGATCAATTGGAACAGCTGGATCCATCCAATGAAGGAGCTGAGCCAGAATTTCATTACAGGCCTAGTCGCCATGTTGCTGCAGCACATTCAAAATGTGAAATGAACCAGCATACCTCACAACAAGCATGTAGGAAAGCAAAATCATACTTCCTGCATCACAGTAACACACTTGCAAACATACAAATGACAAAGAGATGAGAGGGAGAAAGGAAGAAGTTGGTGCGAGTCAGAGGACAGGCATAGAGAAGTTAAACAGTATCCTATAGCAATACCACAGCCCCCCTCAATACAAATGAAAAGTCACTGCGAGCCCAATCTTTAGTAATGCCTTTCAGCAGTGGTTGGACCGAGCCTGGTACCAGTTCCACATAGCAAATATGGAGGGATACACACATACATCTCCATCCATCTGCCACCCATTCATCCCAATAAATACTTCTCCATCCTTCTCCATGCACTTCATCTATCTGTTCCCATCTGCCTCCTTCCATCCCTCCCCATGCACTCTTCGGGCTGAAACGAGAAAGACAAAACATTCTCACAAGTACTTGCGAGATTCTTACAACCCGCAGTGAGATCTCACACATTCTCATAAGGGTTCTCTAGAAAAATTTCAAAAACGCTCCGCACATGTGCAGGCCCCCAGCAGCCATTTTGCACAAGCGCAGAGCTTTTTTTTTTTTTTTTTTTTTTTTTTAGTTTTCTCAAGAATCTTGTGAGGTTCTCAAAACCCTAAACCCAGCTCTGCACATGTGCAAAATGTCTGCCAGGGTCAATGCATGCACAGAATTGCTGTGGTGGCCATTTTACGCATGTGCAGAGCTAGTTTTCAGCCGCGTGAGAATCTCACAAGAATGGGTCAAGAATCGACTGATCAACCCGTTCTTGTCCTCAAAAATTTCAGCAAGAACCGGGGATTTTCAGGAAATGAGATGGCAAATTTCAACCCGATTTCCATCCATCCTTATAGCTCAATTGCTAATGTTGGTCTCCAGTGATGCCATTCGAGCTGAAATGTGTACCCATAAAAACAGTAACACAGGAAATTGTGGGACTTGATCCCATGTACTGATTTACCATTTATTGTTCCAATTTTTGATACTGATTTTCTGACTTTCCATCCTGATTCCTGTACCAAATAAATCAGTATCTCGGTAATGGTAATACACTGTATTTTGAGGTAATCAAGTGCCTGATTGGTAAGGTAACCCATTGGGTACGTGCAAGTTTCAAGTGTTGGCAATGGGGTGGTGGAGTCTTATTTGAGTTCAGCAGGCACATGAGGCACAGCTGAGAGTGGAAGGAAGCCGAGTAAATCCTGGCTACTCAGAACAAGATACTCACCAATCAATGAAACATGTTTACAGGTTTTCATTTGTACACTGTTCTGATAGTACCACATGATAATGGATGTTTTTAACCTGTGTGTGGGTAAGCAAGCACCAAACTGCTAATTGTTAAAGGGGCCTCACATTTTAGCCATTTAAAATTTGCATGAATTTACATGATTTGGCACAGGCAAATTTAGGATGGAGCTGAATGATCTAGGCACGCATATGCATTTGAGACATGCACATCTAAAGAAAAATATCACTCTGCATGGTGGGGGTGAATTTTTAGAGGGAGCAATGGCGGCAGTGTCCTTCTGAGGGCTGAAATCAAAGGTCCTGATAAGTTTCTTCTGACCCTATAACTATAAAAAGATTGGGTTTATCTGGGAAGAAGAACAGTTTGTTGTAGGAAATCTGTACCAGCAGTTCCTCCTGCTCAGATCTGGAAAGAGCTAGCACTCAGGGGGTAAGTACCGAGTCTGACCAGTGTAGCTCATCAGAAGCAAGCCTGGCTGTGGTCAATGAATGGTTTTAAATCTCCTGCAGAAGAGGCAGTACGACTGTAGTTAAAGCATAAAAAGGAAGATGGCTTTTAGTTCCGCAAGGGGGAAAAAGTGATAGGGCCAATTAGCCCAGCAGCTCCCTTATTCCTCTTTTGAATACCAGAGAGATGATTATGTTACCTGAGGGGTGGCCTATCAAATCTCATAACAGCACTAATGCTAACACTCGACTTCTCTTCTTTTAACATCATAAATAGTCAAGAGTTTTGTAAAATGTCAGTTCCCTCAACTCTGTATGGCTGTAGAAATATGCTGCATCGCTGCACTCCCTCAAGAGCACAGAATTATGTGACAAGAAATAAATCAGGCCATGCTAGAGGCAAAAGAGACCATATCTCATTAGCGTTCAGAGGACTTGATCACAAATAATGCATTTCAAGCCTGTCAGCTCCCTGCTTGATTATCCTTCTCTGCTTCCATCAAAAAAGCATGCAATTCCTAGAAACAGACCTTGTCTGAAAAGCCACAGTGCTGACAATTTGCTTGAGAAATTAAAGGGGACATGTGATGTCCTTGAGTAGCTGTATTCAGGAACGCCTGAACACTGGGTATGCTGTTCCTGTCAAATGATCTGACATTTTAAGCAAAATCAACTGTATCAGAGTGTCCTATGCAGCATGTTATGCTAACTGTTTGAGTGCAATTTTCTTAGATCATTAGAAAGCTTTAGCATGGCTTTCCTGCCAAACTCCATTTCCTTGCAGTTAGTTTTTCTGAGAAAAACCCTTCTGTGAAAGTCCAGAACTGATGAAGCAGGCACAATAATAAGATTAAGGGCATGATTCTCCACCCACTGAAGTCAATAACAAAACTTCCATTGACTTTAATGATGAAAGATTACACAGCAAGTCTTACTTTAAATGTGGTAAAGCATAAAAAGTTCGGATATCTTTTATTGGACCAACTTCTGTTGGTGAGGGTATGAAAGCTTTTGGGCCATATCGGGCCCTTCCTCAAGCTGGAAAAAAGTCAGAGCAGGATTGCCTGAGCAAGAGCCCTGTGTGGCTCAAAAGCTTGCATACCCTCACCAACATATGTTGATTCAATAAATCATCAGAACTACTTTGGTTTCCATCTATTATTTTGGGGACCAACCTGACAACAACACTCTCTCTAGAAGCATAAAGAGGCATATGATAGAATCTGGATGGTGAACCAGGTACTGCAGAAGACATGGTGTGTGCCATAGAAGACAGTATGTGCTACACAATAGAAGATATGTTTGTGGTGGAAATGGTGTGCATGTCATTTTTGTTATTACAATAACGATAATGAAAATTGTCATTTTTGTTTTCATTATTGCAATAACGAAAATGACAACTGAGAATAAAGACAACGAGAAATGAAAACGGCAATGTTATCATTTTCGTTATTATTAGTGCTGTGGCAGTTGGGTTTTGGAGGGAAAATGTGGAGAGAGGAGGAGGGAGCAGACATCTCGGAGTCTTAACAGGATTGAACTCTTGAACTGTGCTTGTGTTGGGAGGGGCAAGGATGTATCACTGTCCAATGAGGAGTGCAAGCAGGCCCCAACAGTTTCATGGCACTCTGATTGCTCAATGCCTGCTGCCTCCCACAACCAATCAGGAGGGCTCTGAGAGAGGGCACTGCAACTCTTTATAATGGGAGGGCCAGGTTTTTTCTCTCCGTTCGGTGAGAGCTCTGCTTGTCAGGTTGTGTCTACAGAATTGTGGTGCTTGCACATAAAAAAAATCCTCCCTAGCCCTCATTGTATTATTTATTTGGTATTATCACCAATACCTTTCCTTCCTCATACCATAAATTTTACCTTCTCTCTTTTCCTGCCCTTCTCCCCAGTGTACATTATATATATATATATATATATATATATATATATATATATATATAGCTAGTATAGATTAGATATAGATATATATTCTAGACATATAGATTAGAATAGTTCCATAGAGAATTGATTAGATAATAGTTTTCCTTTTCCCTTCCCATCTCCCTTATATTTAGATCAATAATAGTTGTGCACGGAAATCAACAACAATACCGATACCAAAGATAAAATCTTCGTTTGAAACAGTACTGATATCGATAAGGATAATGAATATTGATACTGATAATGAAAATGATACCAATACCGATAATATTATTATTATTATTTATTATTAACACACATTTATATAGCACCAGCAGTGTACCTGGCACTTTACAAAGTAATAAAATAGACACGGTCCCTGCCCCTAGGGCTTACAATCTGAGAGACAGGAGCTGGGGGAGAGACTTAGGAAGGGGAACAGAGGGA
>QEPC01007237.1:2405424-2425767 GCA_003113815.1 Sphenodon punctatus
TGAGAGTGGGGATATCAACAGAGAGGAAGAAAGTGAGCCAGGACTCAAAGTCAGAAAGAAAGGAGGAGAGAGGACCAGGGGGACGGTAGATGACAGCAACACGTAGATGGAGGGGGGAGTAGAGGCGCACGGAGTGAGTCTCAAAAGGTATGGAAGGAGAGAGAGGGGGGGAGGAGAAATTGGTATCTATACTGACAACAAAAACAATATCAAAAATACCATAAATTATAACAAAAACGATAACGATGACAAAAACAAAAATGACGTTGTTAACTATAATGAAAATGACGTTTTTGAATAACGAAAACAAAAACCACATGAGGATATGATCTACACCACTAGTGGACTAACGATATCACCATGAAATAGCTTCATCCAGTGGTGGACAACTATAATGTTTCATAGCTGGATCATATCTGAATTTCAGTGATTTCCCAGTTGGCATAAACTATATTTTAAACAGCAATTCATGCTCAGTAGCCTCTGTGGAGAACATTGGGCTGGTGCCCAACATTATGATTTTCCACTAACTGAAACTGTACTTGACAATAACTTGACTAAGGGTTCACTTGATAACTAACATCCAGGTGGTGGTGGTTTTCCTCATCTGCTGCATTTGCCACTCTGCTAGGGATGGGCGAACGCGGTTCGGATGTTCAGAGTTCGGACCGTACTCGATCTGTTTCGACATCTGAACCGAACTCTCAAACAACCGAAGAGTTCGGTCGTGTTCGGAGGCAGGAAAAACGTCTTTCCAGGGCCGAAAACTAGGTTTCGGTTTCATTGCGGTTTCGGTTTCGCTATTTTGGAATGTTCAGCCAAACCAAACTCAGCTGAACCGAACCATTGAACCCGAACTCAGATTTCGAACCAAATGACCGAACATCCAAACTGCATTCTGTTCGCCCATCCCTACACTCTGCTTCTGGGGGTTCTGGACATGAGAGGCCCTCTCTGGCCACCCACTTCCTTGGGTCCTTGTGGGCCCTTTGAGTGGTGTAATCTTGCAGGGGGAGGGTTGACAATTGGTACCAGGGGAGCCTATTTGGAGAAGGGGAGGGGGCAGCTACTGGAGTCATATTGGGCATGGAGAAGTATGGTGGAAGGGAGGGTGGTCCTTCAGGACTAATCAGGAGAGACAATTGGGGTGCAACCACATGAGATAGTAATGGCAGGCTACCATGCCTTGGGCAGCCTTAACCTATCCTAGGCAGCCAGACCACGGGATGCAGTGCATTCTGTTTCTGGCTGCCACCAGATGTTCCTCTCGCCACATGATGGGGTGAGCAGTTGGCTGCTATGTGTACTCGGAAAAAGGCCAAGGATGTGTCATGTAAATAGGATAGGGCTGCCTAAGGTGCCAAGGTCCCTTCTTCCCCACCGCACAGCAAGCTCAGGACTTTGTTGGATGACAGCACTTGCCACTCATGCACTGCAACGTCATGGCTGGGGGTGGGAGTTTGGTTCGGGCTGGGGGAGGGAAGCAAGGCAGAGCCAGGTATCCGCTCATGCAGCCAGCACTTTGGTCCATCCTAACCATGACAGGAGCTCCAACAGTGGCCCAGCTGCCCTATTGGGGGGTGTGTGTGTGTCTGACTGTCTGTCCAGTTCTCCATGCTGGCCCAACAATGTGGTGGCAGAGTTTCCTGGTTCACCATGGAGCTGTGCAGAGATTGGGCACACTGCAGCTCCTCTGGCTGCATCCATAGTGCCTGTCCCCATGTTCCATTCCTTTCTCCCCCCCCCCTCCATTGTGGGATATTGGAGGGTTCGGGCCACTATGGCCTCTGATCCGACACTAATACTGCTCAGTGAGTCATCGGTGACTAATAAGACATCCACTATCTATGATCTTATTCAGAATGGGGCCACCAACCTCATATGCATTACGGAGACCTGGCTGGGTGAGGCATCTGGGTCTTTTCTGTCCCAGATGGTGCAAGCCAGGTACTTGGTGCAGCATCAGTCTAGGATTTGGGGCTGGGGGGGCCAAGTGGCTGTGATCTATAAAAACACCAACTTACCCAACATGGAGTGTGCCCACCTTGTGTTGTATGTGGCAGAGGACAGACTGGGGATCCTTTACCAACCACTCTGCTGTACAGCAGACTTTCCGACTGCTCTAGCCAAGCCAGTCTTGGAGGTGATGCTGAGATTACCCAGACTTACTGTCTTTACTGCCTTCACCGTACATGCTGAGGCCAGCCTTTTAGGGGCAGAGCAGGAGTTCATGGCTTCCATGACAACCAGGGGACTATCCCAAATAATATCTGACCGGTGGCATAGGGCTGAGACAAGAGCAAGAGTTCCCGTTCCTAAGCCCCTTACTAGATTCCTGATCCCTCTCCCAGTCCACAGGCCCTTGCCTAGAATTTTCATTCCTGGGCAGGTAGGGGGTCCGGGTGGGGTGACAGAGGTACGTCTTTGCCACTGTCGTGGGGGCAAGCAGTTCTGTGACCCCTCTCTGCGTCACATGTGCTGTTGCACAAAACAGTCCCTCAGGATCGTAGTTGTGCCCGTTGCCCCAACCAGGGCTGGGCACAAATCATCACCGAGAGTACAGCTGCTTCAGGGAGAGTGCCCTCTAGGACACTCACTGGACCTGCCGCCTTAGCCAGCTGGGGGGAACAGAATGACCCTGTGGGGGGGGAAGGGGTCCCCAAGGGGGAACCCGAGAGAGGGATAGACTTCCCTACCTCCGGGGGGTACAGAGATGAGCCCTTCAATGTGGCCCCTCCAACCCATGGGCTTCCCTTGTTCTCCCTACACTGGTTGACCTGAATCCCACACACCCAACCCACACCCATACTCACACCCACACCCGCAGACACACACTCAGCTATCCACACACAGACACGCATGCACACACTCACACAACACACGTAGCTTGATACTAAGCCTGTACGCAGGGTCAGCAAGAGTCCAGGGCCAATCTCTCAGATCACTGATAGCCGGCAGCCATGCACGCTGCCTGAGGGCCCTTTATAGTAGAGGTCCTGCTCTTGTAGCCTGCATGCTGATGCAGGCGTTCCAAGCATTGGGGTTGCCCCAGCAACTCACCGCTGCTCTGCGATGAGTCCTGCCGTGCCCCCTTGGGGGCATGGCCTTCCATTTTGCCACCTGCTGCACTGGCCTCCCCAGCAACGTGGCCACTGGTGGTGGCTCCAGTACTGGGGGAGGGGGATCCTACTGCTGCCGGGGACCCCACGACTCAGAGCCACCCAACCGGATTCTTAGTGCGAGGGAGTGCACAGCACACCCGAAGCCCCAGCCTCATCCCCCCAGACCCACCACCCCAACCCCCATAAGCCCTTACAGCCCCCTGCTTACCTTTGGCAACCCACCCAGCCTTCTAAATCTTGTGGGTTTGGGGCAAGAATGGGGCGTTCTCTCATCTCGTCTAGGGAATGATATGGGAAACCCCCATTCTCGTCAAGAACTGGAGAGACTTAAGCCCCTACTCATGTCCTTGGTCAATGATCTGCACCTGAAGATGGAAAAGGGGAATTCTATGCTGGTTTTTGCTCACTCTCTCAGCAGTCTTTGATACAGTGGATCACGAGGTGTTGTTGACACCACTGCGGGTCCTTGAGGTCCCTTCCAGCCTTGTGACTATGCGACTCTTGTCGAAAGGATGCAAATGCAGAGGAGTGCATTCTCAATCATTCCCCTAGTTTTCTGGAGCTCACAGCCTCTGGAGATTCATTTGAGTCTGGGCCTACTTCCAGAGGCAGTGCAAGACTTCTATGTTTTAAAAAGGCATTTAGTTGTTGTGGATAGGGGTTGATTGGGAGGTTGTGGGTGGGGTTTGGGAGGAGGTTTTTGGGAGGATGAGGGTAGGTCTGGGGTGGGGAGGGGAAAGTTTGGTTAGAGGTTGTGGTTTTTATGCTGTTTTATAAGCCACCCTGAGTTATTTGGGAAGAGTAGGGGTAAACATGACATGGATGGATGGATGGATGGATGGATGGATAGAGGAGAGATCTGTTAAGCATATTCTGAGATCTACTATTTGTAGAGGCCTCATTTTGTATCTTCCCTCCTCCCACAATCATAATCAGTAATAGGATTTGTCACTCTCCACAGAATGAATGAGACCCTCCAAAATTAATAGAAATCAAGCAAGGAGGTGAAATATAATCACTGCCCCCCCCCACAAACTCACCCAGCTTTAATGAGACATCATTAAACTGTACTCAAACCTGCAAAATATTCAACTCTGTCAGGAAATCTCAAATCCACCAACTTTAAATAGATTTGAAAATCTTCAAGATGTGTCTCTAGATTCTCTGTCGATTGCAATCACTGTCAGGAGAGGGGGGTTCATGTTGGCTTATTTCTCATACACTGAATATTCTTTTCAAAAAAGGTTGTAATGTTATGAATTTTAATGTGTCCTATATTCTGTGAAAGACAATAATAAAAACCACAACTCTGACCTTTTCAGATGTCTACAATTTGATTCATTGGTTATTCCTCCCTGTTTACAGCTCCTCTATATAATCTTGAAGGAAGGGGTAGAATGGACAGCTAGTTAAGAGGCTGAATATTTAAAAGGCTAACATAGGTTTATCGATGAGGTGAAAATTTACAGTCTTCTGTAGTCTGAACGGAGCATTAAAATTATGATAGCCCATTCTAATAGCAAAGACTATCTTCAGAACACAAAATGGCATGCAATGACCATGGGTCACAAGTAGGTGTAAAACTAATGTAAATCTGAAGAAAATTCCCATAGGAACTGAGAGCCATCACAAACCCCATCACTTTTGCTCCGACTGAAAGGCAGTCAGCAATTGTGTGCAATTGTGGTGGCAGTTGTGTGCTTTATCAACACTACCCTTGTTAATACAAAGCTTTAGCAGAATGTATACATTAACCTCACCCTCTGCACACAACTCCCCTAAACTCAGAAGCACACAAAAACACTAAAGCAAAAACCCTACATAACTGAACTACAGATGCCATAATTCCCTGGGGAAGCAATAGAGGAAGATGTTGGCTGCATCACTTTATTTATTTATTTAAAATTTATATCCCACCCCTCCTGCCCACAGGGCAGCCTGGGGTGGCGAACAACATTCAATAATTAAAAAAACAAAAACAAATAATTTTAAACAATTTAAAATACAATACAATGTGGGGAAACACCCCACTCCTACTCCTCGCCAAAAGCCTGACGGAACAGCCAGGTCTTACATACACGCTGAAACAGCAGGAGAGTGGGAGCCAACCAAGCCTCCTCCAGGAGCGAATTCCACAGCACAGGGGCAGCCACCGAAAAAGATACAACATACCGGTGGCCACCCGCCTCGCCCGGGGAACCTCCAAAAAGGCTCCCGGGGACAATCTCACGGGTCGCACGGGCACATGGGGAGTGAGGAAGTCCCGCAGATAAGCAGGGCCCAGGCCGTGAAGGGCTTTAAAGGTTAAAACCAGCACCTTGAACCTGGCTCGGTGCTTTATAGGCAGCCAGTGCAGAGCCCGGAGCACTGGTGTCATGTGCTCCCTGCGACCCGCCCCTGTAAGGAGCGGGCGGCAGCATTCTGCACAGCTGCAGCCTCCGGACCAGCTTCTCGGGCAGCCCCTTGTAAAGCATGTTGCAGTAATCCAAACTCGAGGTGATGAAGGCATGGATGACAGTGGCAAGGTTGGAGTCAGAGATATGGCCGAAGCCACCGGACAAGATGTAACTGCCAGAATGCACTCCCCACCACAGCCACAACCTGAGATTCCAGGCTGAGCAGCAAATCGAGGAGCACACCCAGACTCCGCACTTGAGAGACCATGGGAGGGCGAACCCCCTCCCCCAACAACAGGAGATTTAACCACCCCCAGGTCCCCCAAGCCCTCACCCACCAACATCACCTCCACCTCCACCTCCAAATTAAAAAAAATAAAAAAATAATAATAAATAATAATAATCTTGTCAGGATTCAATTGCAGATGGCTCGACCTCATCCAAGCCCCCACAGCTGACAGGCACTGGGAAAATAAGGAGACTACAGGCCTGGGTCAATAGAAAAGGAGAGGTAGAGCTTAGTGTCATCAGCATACTGACGACATTGCATGCCCTGAAACCCCTCACGATCTCCCCTAACGGCTGCATATAAATGTTAAACAAGAGGGGGGACAGAATGGCACCCTGCAGGACTCCACACATGAGGTCCCGGGGGGAAGACGTACACTCCCCCAAGACCACCTGGTGAGTTTTCCTGGACAGGAACGAACGAAACCAGTCCAAGACCCTTCCAGCATGGTCCCGCAGGCGAGTCACCAACACCTCATGATCGTCTGTGTCAAATACAGTTGAAAGATCTAGCAGGACCAGTAAGGTCTGACGACCCTGGTCCAATGCCAGATGGAGATCGTCAACCAAGGCCACCAATGCCATCTCCATACCATACCCAGGCCAAAACCCAGACTAGGAAGGATCAAGGAAACCGGTGCAGTCCAGATGTTCCTGGAGCTGCCGTGACACAGCCTGTTCAATAACCTTCCCTTTAGAGACCGCCCGATAACTGGCAGGAGCATCAGCATCAAGAGATGGTTTCTTGAGCAGGGATCTAACCACAGCCTCCTTTAGGCAGTCAGGCACCCAGCCCTCCCGAAGGGAGGCACTAACCACCCCATCCAGCAATGGCCGTAATGTCCCCTGGCTAGCTTTCACCAGCCAGGATGGGCATGGATCTTGCTGACAAGTAGTGGCATGAACAGATCCCAACAAGGACTCCACATCGGCAGGCACCACCATCTGAAACTGATCCCATAAAACAGGACAGGATGGGGACTCCTAGCTCCAAGATGATCCTCTGAAATAACTGCAGAACTGAAATCGTGGTGGATGCGAGCGATCTTATCTACAAAGTACTCGATAAACTGGTGATGAATGATTGGAAATGCTCTGGTATTAAGTGATGAGGGCTAAGCGGGGGAGAGATCCTTCCAAGTCAATGGAGTGGAAATTACAGCATATACACTATTCTTTGCAAGGATGCAGCTTATACTCCCCCTGCCCCCTTTTCCTCACATCTACTACTGCCATTGGCTCAGCACTGAAATACATGCTGTCAAGAACGTCGCCTCAGGGCCAGTCCCTATGCCCGCCTCAAGGCCACCACAAATTGGTCCTGTAAAACTGGAAGCATGCAGAAATTGGCCAGTGAATGTGTCTGTCAATCTGTTGGCCTGGGTTGTTCTCCATCCTCCCTCCTATATCCCCTCCTCCCCCTGCCATGCCAGGTGCCTGCCTCTAACTAGCACTGCATGCGCTGCTATTTATCTGAATAATGGTCTTCAAGGGAACAAATTCAATTGCTTATAAAATTGAGGCCCTTTATCAAATTGTCCTGTAGCTTGGCAGAGATGACAGGGAGGGTGTGGGATACATTCCCATCAAATGTCTTGGAAACAGGATGAAATACAAAAATGTTACCGCCAGAAATGTATTTTCAAGTTAATGGCTTATAACATCAGACCCTTTATCCAATATTTCTGCAATTGGCAGGGATGGTAATCTTGGGAAGGGTCATAATCTTCCCAGGTTTCATGCAAATTGGATGGAAGAAGTTGTAGCCAGAAATATGTACACAGATTTTCTTAAAATCACAAAGCTCAATTGCTTATAAAATTAGTTCTCTTTATCCAATCTTTTTTATATTTGGCACACATAGTGTCCTCGATTGGGGGTACAATCTCCCTAGGTTTCATTATAAATGAATAATAAACAAAAAAGGTACAGCTGGACATGTGTTTTTCAGTGTTTTCCCATTGTTTTACATAACAAAAATGAAAATTCATTTTTCATTATTTTTGTTTTCCTTATTTTCATTACCATAATGAAAAATGAACTGCACTACCCCTAGCTCAATTTTTAAAGGAATCTATATAACAGCCAATGAGTGACAGGAAAATACAAGGGAGACTGGAGTGGAGAGAAGATAGAAGAAATTTGGTGTTACATTGGTATTACATCTCCGGATTTGAAATTGATGGAAAAGCAGTAAATGTCAAATGGTAAGCAGGATTCTGCTAAACATTACTAGTAAATCAGAAAATGCTGTGTTGATCAAGACTTTGTTAGTACCAATGTTGGGATTAACCCTTGGGTGATGGCTTGACATATTCCTATTAATTATTATTATTATAAGCATTTATATAGCACAAGCGATGTACCTGGTGCTTTACAAAAAACAAGATAGACACAGTCCTTGCCTGAGTTTCTTGATTTGATCAAGATGGTATCAGAAACAGATTTTTACAGGAATTCCTTTTTGTGAGAATTCTCGTTTCAGCCCTACCTAGGAATAAGTAAAGATGTTGGATAATCATAGTCCAATGGTGACTCTTTCCTTACAATGTCTTTCTTCAAACTGTACGCAGTATTATTGTTGTTTGTTAATACCAGCCTGTGTCCACCAAAAAGTAATCTAAGTTCATTTGTAGTTCTGGTACAAGCCAAGATTCCAGCTACTCCAGACAGTGGGATAATATTTCTGGTGGTGAGCAGCAGGGGTTCAACAAATGTTTAAAAAATATAACCGGTGTTTGCCGGCGCACCCCCCCAATGAGACACAGAGGCAGTTTATGGTTTAAAACTTGGCCGCACTTTATTTCAACAAATTCAATTAGGCCAGTGGGTGATTGCACCAGCAATATGGGTCCAGTATGCTAGCTACTTAATTCTTATTAACGTGTACTGACCGGGATGTACCTTCCCNCGGCGTATTTATGTAATTCTAGACCCCGTCCTGGATCTACCTGCATTATTACCCCCATGTAGACTGCGAAAGCGGAAGTCCAATTGGCCCAGTTTCTATCCGCCTTTGGGCGCTTAAATTTTTCTTTCTCTTTCTCATCTTCCGCTTCCGAGTGGTCCACTATGGGGTCACTGAATAATAATGCAAATATATCGATATATTCGCCCCGCCAGATTTTTTCCTTGGTCGCGGGGGTTAAATGGCTGCCGAATGGGGCTGCCACATCAGCGATTACCCCTCCCGGTGGGCGTACGATTGTTGCTGATACTGCCCCCACTGAGGTGGTGGCCATGGGGACCCGCGCCTGGGGAAAAAAGGGGGCTGATCCCTGGCTAATGACTGGCTCCGTTCTGCTGTTGTTATGTGGGGCTGCCGCCCCCGATTGCCCTACGGGCAAACCAACTGGTAACACCCAGGCCCACATACCCTCGACCTGCCGTAGGCGGGGGGCTGGAGCCTGGTGCCCTTGTTCTAGAACCCTCCCTGGGGCTCTGCCGGCTGGGTCACTACTCCCCATCTGCCCAGGCCTGTTAAGAGGCCTGACGTCCCCTCCCCCATGGGATGTTCCACCTGGCCCCGCCCGCATAGGAGGAGTCTCATAACCGGTTAATGCCATTGTCCCCCACCCCCCTTGGTCGGTCCACTCACCGTGGAACGTCAGCTGGGGTTGGCTGCTGGGCCCGGGGGCTTCGTGGGGCCGACCTCCATGCTGGCCCCTGGGTTCCCCTTGGAGGGCTGCCTCAATCGCCTGCAGGCGCTGTACTATGTCTTGATCCCCCCCTTGTTGTTGATGCGTGTCGTGTCTTCGGCGGGCCGGTGGGGGTCCTTCGCCTGCAGAAGAAAGCATATCTCGGGGGCGCTCGTGCCCCCCCATGTCAAATGGTGTGACTGTTGGTGCCCCCACATCTGCCATGCTGCTGGCCTGCTGGCGCTGGTAACGTGCCAGCCCTGGTACACCAAACGGGTCCCATGTATCGGCAAGATTGCCATAAGTTCCGTAGTTATATCCCCCCTCCCCCCCCCGGTTCCGTCCTGTCCTGGGGGGACCCAGGTTATGTTTGGGTTTTGCCCCCTATCCAGGGGGCTGAGCTGTTGCCCCGGCCCACCTAGACCAGGAGGGGGTTGAACGATCCCCCCCATATCCTGGCTAAGCAGGGTCTGGTTCATCCCTCCATAGTCCCCTCGTGATGGCCCCGGTTCCTCTCTATATCGCACCGGGGGGGTGATGATTCTAGTACCCCTTCTGGGGCCCTCGAGTGGGGGTTGAGATGCAGCTGGGTCTACTTCAGGGGCCAGCTGGGTTTCTCCCCCCTCGAATTGAAAGTTTAAGCCCCCCACCTCTGTATCCCCAGTATTGGGTTGGGGTCCCACAGGAGGGGGGGGTGTAGAGCATGAGGTCCGCCTTTGGAGCAAGGCCTCGCAGGCCGCCAGCCGCTCCAACAGTTCTTGCCGGGTTGGGGCCCCAATCCCGTCCTCCCTCTCTCCCCGCTCAGGGCTGTCCCCAATCCGGGACTGGCTCCCCGTTTGCGGGGTTCGCTTTTTCGGGGCCGCCTTCTTTTTTGTGCGGCCCATTGCAACAAACTCCTACCACTATCCGCCTTGAATCCACGTGGTGCTGGCCGCTCAGCAGCAAGCGATCCTTGCTGCTGCCTTCTTGCACCCGACACGCAGACTGAGGCTTCTCCTCGCGGCCCCGCCCTCCCTCCAAAGGGCGGGAACCGCTCTATTTTCCAAGCGCGGCGCCACTGCGCACGCGCCACCAGGGTTGCCATGGCAACCGGCCCCCATGGCCTGATCATGCCGCTCTGGGAGCCATCTTGTCTGCACCGTATCTCCGAGGGGGGGCGCGGCAATTGCCCCGTCGCCGGGATTACCCGCGGCGAAGGGGACTTCATGTGGAAGTATTCCATGCGTTCTTGAAAACTGAAAATTCAGGTTTTGAAAAACCTTCAGTTTAAGAAGCTTTTAAAGGCGGTATTACAAATTATATTTTATTTATTTATTTATTTATTTTTAAAATGTGTACTCCACCCCTCTTGCCACAGGCAACCCGGGGTGGCTAACAACATAAAAGATGAACACAATAAAATATCATAAAACATAATAAACATCAATAAAAAAGAAAAAAGTAAAACCAACCCCTACCCCCTACCCACCCCTCTCCAAATGTCTGATGGAACAGCTAGATCTTACAACTCCTTCGAAAAGCTGGGAGTTCTGTGGACAGATGGGCCCCCACCAGGAGAGAGTTCCAAAGGTGCGGCACAGCCACTGAGAACACCCTATTCTGCATGGCACCCCAGAAAAGCCGGGGGACCTCCAGTGTGGCACACCAGATGACTGCAGGGGCCGGTCTAGGACCCGGGGAGTGAGGCGAGCTCACAAGTAGACAGGGCCCAGACCGTGTAAGGCTTTACAGGACAAAACCAACACTTTCTCATAGAGAAAATACCCCATCCCCCCTAATCCTCTTAAAACCAAAATGAAGATAAAAACCGCCCCACCCCTTTGGTCCTGCTAAGGGCCACTTTGGCTTCGCCCTTGGATGCTCCACCTGCTGCGCGTGCCTACGGCACCTGCTGGGCAAAAGGCTGCTTTGGTCAGAGCTGGACCTGGAAGTTCTAACCATGTGCCCTGGCCCCACCCCCCTCCTCCAAAAGGGGGAAGAGAGTGCCTGGGGGGGGGCTGGGCAGCACGGCTCCTCACTGAAGTTGGTGTCCAGGGTCCCGGAGCAGCAGCAGTGGTGGCAGTGACCCCAGCTCCTGCAGCAGCAAACGGTGGTGGCAACAAACTCCAGATGAGCCACTGTGATGGTCAGTGGCCCTCAAAGAGGGCTGGCCACCACTGCCACAACTGCCCCCTAATGGCACGCCAATGGTTCTTTGCCCTTTGGCAGCACCCTTCAGTCACCTCCCAGAGGGCACCGCCCCACGGGGAACAGCCCTTTGTCCTGTAGGTACTTGGGGGGAGGGGAAGATTGATTAGCCCAGGTGGAGGGTCCCAGGAACCTGCAGAAAACCTTCCTTCCACAAAGCCCAGCCATGCCCTCTGGGCAACAGCCCTTTGTCCTGTAGGTACCTGGGGGGAGGGGCAGCTTGTTAAGGCAGTATTAAAAATTATACTCAAATGTTAACGTGACATAAATTTTATGTTAAGGCAACTCTATTAAATATCAGAACAATCTAGACATTTTTCTTTTCTTATTCATTAATAAAAAGAATGGATATTCAATAAAGTTGCCTTAACATACAATTGAATTTACTGTCATGTTACCATTTGAGTATAATTTGTAATGCTGCCTTAACGAGCTTCTGAAACCGAAGGTTTTTGTGTAGGTAATTTGTCCTTTTTAAACTTCATAGTTTTGTTAATGCATAAGCTGGCCTCAGACACAACACTACTGCAGGTACACACAGGCATTCACCCATTCCTCCCCACATCGAGCAATCTGTTTCTTTGCAGGTTTCTCTGTGGAGGCGTGATGGGTGGAGGTGCGTGTTACACAGAAGTGGGAGCGTCTTGTGTAAAAGAGGTCACACACTCATTCACACACATGCTTTCATCTCACACACTCATTCAAATTGATCAGTCATGCACACTAGATCAGGGGTGTAGCTAGAGTGCAATGGGCCCCTGACCAAGAAGTCAAGATGCCCCCCCCCTTGTGCCCCATCAGTAGGCCTAGGGGTGCCTCCTGGCTCGGTGTTCCTAGGGGCGCTGCTATCAAATACACAAGATACTCAAAATGCAGCCAGCCTATTAAGCACATTATGCCATGAAAAGAAACATATAACTAATTCAGTTGTGTCCCCATAATCAATTAATGCTGCCCCCACCCCATAACCAGTTTATTTGCCACCCTGCCCCCATATAATCAAGTCACGCTGCCTCCCACACATAACCATTTCATTTGCGCCCCTGGGGGCGCAATTGATTATATGGGGGGGCGCAAATAAACTGGTTATGGGTGGGGGTTTAAATACAGTATTCCTGTTAGCAATAACTTCATTAAGAACAGTTAGTGAAATAGCAGCCATAATAATCTCAGAACCATATTTGCAGATTTTCCAAGATAGAATCGATATTACTTTACATCCTAAATTCCTACCTAAGATAATATAAGAAAGACAGTTATGATAATGTGGCCCTTTTTACATGTGCCTCTCCCACCCAAGAACATGCAGATTTCTGTGTGTTGGGAGGGGGAGTCCAGTGTGAACGATGTGGTGCGCACCCCTGTCTAACATGCATCCCCACTCACCCCCCATGCCCGTGGGTGTTGAGGGGTGAGTGGGGATGCATGTGCGGCCATGTGCATGCCCTGCCCGTGCACCAGCATACCCACGGACCCACCACCCAGTGGAGCTGTGTAAACACAGTCTGTGAGGAGTCACCTGAAGAAGAACAGAAGGTTGCTGCCCTGTAAACAAGGTTCTTTGAGAAGGTTCCAAACATTCTCACAACAATACCCACTCTTCCAACCCAGCCCCGCATGGAATTTTCTTATATTCCTAGAAAGGGTTAGAAGGAACTGTCATTCTGAGGGGGAGAGTGCTTTTTATACTAGAGGAGCTCAAGACCATCACGTTGTCTATTATTTGAATATGTTGAACATGCACAACCCAGTTGTGAGAATGTTATTAGAAGCTATCTCGAAGAACCTTCTTATCACTCACAGTGACATCACTCACTCACAGCTGTAAAGAAAAAGAGCTTTATCTCCCAGTCCGATCGGTATCCTGCTGCTGCTGCAGCACTACTAGCAGCCAGAGACAGGTGGGGGATGGGGACCCCACCACCACCACCTTCAGCCCCCGCCCCACCCCTGGAGTCCCCTTCATTGTTTGTAATCACACAACATGTGTTTAGAAGCTAGAATGGTCGCCAACCAGATGTTTTTGCTCTACTGACTCCCATTGAACAGAATAGGTGCTGTTCAATGAGAGTTTGCTATCACCTTAACTATAGGGCCATGACTGTGTCCCTATTTAGCAACCAAAATATTGATGTTCCGTAAATTCCATTTGTTAAAAAAACCAGGAAAAAGCAGAAAACGTTGAAGTGAATTTTCACAAAATCTAAGTATTTTGTGAACACAAGCAGTTCAGTAAAGCAAGTTAGGGAGAAAAGGTTATTACCTCACAAAACATGCTCTTGTGAATAAGCCTTAGGCCGCTTTTAGACGTGCAGCTGGATCAGGCGCGGGAGCGGCGAAACAGCCGCGGCGCTGTTTTAGATGAACTGAAAGCGGAAGTTGTGCGCGTGATCCGGCGCCGCGCATTCTTTTCTGGCTGCGTATGTCACCCCAGAGAGATCAGGGTGGTTCGCTTGCGGTTGGCAAAGAATGCGCGGCCCCAGATCACGCGCACAACTTCCGCTTCTGGTTCATCTAAAACATCGCCGCGGCTGTTTTGGCGGTCCCGTGCCTGATCCCAGCTGCACGTCTAAAAGCGGCCCTAGTTTGGTATTTTTTCTTTTTTTTATTATCCTTTTTAAACATCCTTATTTTTAAATGATGCTTTTAAAAAATGTGTATTCCTCCCTATTCCAAAGACTCAGAGCAGGGAACATAAAAATGTATATGAAACAGCACACAAAATACAAACCACAATATAAAGATATTCTTAACAAACAAACAACACACCTTACACCTACCTGCCTGGCTGAATAGCAGCAGCCCTTTTTATTTTTGCCTCTACAAAAGGTTTGGTCTGGCAAGTACTATCGCTGAGTTTAAGAGAGGTTTGGACAAGTTTCTGGAACATGACGGGAGCTGGGGGGAAACAACAGAGAATGGATCCCCCATTGTGACCTGTTGGGTGCTTCTCCCAAGCCACCGTGATTGGCCACTGGGCTAGATGGACCATTGGTCTGACCCAGTACGGCTGTTCTTATGTTCTTAGGTCTCCAGAGGAAGGGAGTTCCAAACTTGTGAAGCAGACATCAAGAACTCTTCTCTGTGGGGGTTAACAAACATGCTGGTGGCCTGCTTTGGCCTGAACGGCATGTTTGTTGGTGGACCGCCAGATGTTCGCCTGGGATTGCTCCTGGGTGTGTCAGTCATGAGCCTGGGGTGTGTTAGCAGTGACCTCCAGGCTCACAGTCCAGGCTATCATCCACCCAGTCAGGCCAAAGTGAGTTACATTTGTTATGACCCACCATGACCTGACCCAGATTGGGGCTGCCCATCATAGAAGAGTGTGGGGTGCTGTGCACAGTGCAGGGGCGGTGGCGTCTGGCTGCATGTTTGTGTGGTTTCTCAGCCTCTCCAAAGGCGGGTATGTTTATTGGTCAGCCCAACCCAGTCAGGACTGTGTTGCCAATTGTGCCTAGAAAGCTCTTGAACCCAGTGCATACTCCAAAGTGCATGTGTAATGTGCTTCCAGTTAGATGACCAACCTCTTTCAGAAGGCAGGCTTCTGTGTTATGCACCAACTGCAGTCTCCAAGCGGTCATTAAAATAAGCCTCCAGGTCAGTGGTGTAGCAAAACTGTGGAACACGTGAACTCAGGTTCCAATTATGGACATGTCAGGGCAAGGTGCCCTAAGCAGCAGACTTCCTAAGGGTGGCTCCTGATCACACTTGGCCTCCCCCTGCTAAGGTGGTGAGGCTGCCTTGGCTCCCAGAGAGCCCCATCCCCTGGAATGGCAGCAACTCCATGAGGAAGAACATTTTAAGAGTGGGGCCAGCACTCTACCCCCACCTACTCTGAAAAGCATATTCTTGGTGGTGCCCTTTGCAACCAGCTTGAGCGCCACTAGAACATTTTCAGAGTGGGTGCAGGCCTCCCAGAAAATTTACTAGAGATGCTCAGGCCACTTGCAGCATCTCTAGTAAATTTTAGCCCCCCAATAGAGTCCAGGGCCCAGGCGCAACTGAGCCTTCTTTTTAAAATAAAAAAATTAAAAATTATTATTTTCTATCCCACCCCCTCCTGTCAAAGGCAGCTTGGGGCAGCATACAATACACACACAACTTAAAACAATAGCAATAAAGCCATCATTTCCCCCCCTCCAGCCCTATCTCATCCCTCCCCCACCCATCCCTCTCACCAAAAGCCTGGCAGAACCACCATGTTTTATACTGACACCTGAAGGAGGGAAGGTCTCGGGACAAACAAACTTCTCTTGGGAGGGAGTTCCACAACTGAGGTGCAGCAACCGAACACAGGGGACCTCCAAATGGTTCTCCCCGGGTGACCGCAATGCCTATTCCAGAAACCAGGGAGTGAGGTGGTACTGCAGGTAGGTGGGACCCAGGCTATGTAGGGCTTTATATGTCCACACCAACACCTTGAATTGGGCCTGGTAGGCAACAGGCAGCCAGTGCAGAGAACAGATCATTGGTGTTATGTGCTCTTGGCGGCCCATACCCATGAGGAGATGGGCTGCTGCATTCTGCACCAGCTGCAGCCTCCGGATCGTCACCTTGAGTAGCCCCACATAGAGTACATTACAGTAATCAAGCCTCAAGGTGATGAAGGCATGGATGATGGTGGCAAGGTCACAGTTTGAGACATAAGGCCGTAACCACTGCACCAGATATAATTTGGTAAGTGCACTCCTCACCACAGCTGCCACCTGGACATCCAGGAGGAGCTGCGAGTCGAGGAGTACCCACAGAATACAAACTTGAGGAACTAAGACAGGGCTCACCCCATCAACGAAGCGGGCCTGCACTCCCTCGGGCCTCCCCACCAGCATCACCTCCATCTAATTGAGATTCAAATTCAGGCGTCTTGCCCTCATCCAGTTCCCCACCACTGTCAGATGTTAAGTAAGTAACGACACTGCAGGGCCTGAGGCTGCTGAAAATGAGAGTTAGAGCTGAGTGTTGTCATCATATTGATGACACACACTCTAAATCCTCTCACAACCTCACCGAAAGGCTGCATATACACACTGAACAGGCCGGGGGACAGAATAGAACCCTGCAAGACTCCACATGTGAGATTCCAGGGAGCAGATGTACAGTCACCCAAGTCCACACGGTGAGTTCTACTGGCCAGGAAGGAGCTCCATGGTAGCTACACCCCTGTCCGGGATGTATTCCCAACTTCCATTTTCTTGATTTAGCTCTTCTACTTAAACCCACTTCTATCTGAGTACTCAGGCATTCTTTCGGACTCATTTGATCCAGAGAGAACGTGGTTACCATGCCAGTCCCAAATGTAAGAGAAGGAGAGTATTTCAGGTGTTATCTTTTATTGGACCAGGTTGTGTTGGAGAGAGTATGCAAGCTTTCAGGCACACAGGGCCCATCTTCCGGGATTGAGAAGTCAGAACTATTTCTTTCAGTCATCTTCCAACTGCATTGCCTGGAAATACATATTTCCTCAGATCAATATTGCTAGAGTTCACAAGTGTCTAAATATGCCAGTGGCAGAAGTACCTAGCTCATGCCTGCTCCTTATTTTCAGTGCAGTAATTCTCTTTTGGACAGACTCCTTTGGACAGAAAATCAGTTTTCATTATTATGAATGCCAAATTCTACTGCTTGATGAATAGATTCAAAGGACAGAATGGACCTTTATGATGTTCTAGCCCGAGTCTTGCAATAACTTCAACCAGAGCAATGCATCCGGCACTTTCCTTGGGACTGAGGTACAGCACATCTTTCATAAAAATAATCCAGTGCTGGTTTAAAGGCTTCAAGAATTGGAGCAATTGCCACAGAGACCCCCTCAGTTGAGGGGGTGTGCCCTCCATTGACTTCCCAGGTGCAGAACCTGGGGGTGCTCCTCGATGTGCAGCTCTGCCTGGATCTCCAGGTGGAGGCTGTGGCGAGGAGTGCCTTCCGCCAGTTACATCTGGTGCGGCGGCTTCGGCCGCTGATTTCAGTTCTGGACCTGGCCACGATCATCCATGCTTTTATCACCTCTCGGTTAGACTACTGTAATGTGCTCTATGTGGGGCTACCTATGGTGACGGCTCAGATGCTGCAGTTGGTGCAGAATGCAGCGGCGGGTGCGGCCCGGCTCCTGGTGGGGCTGGGCCACCGAGAGCACATTACACCAGTGCTCCGATCTCTGCACTGGCTGCCAATAGTCTTCTGGGCTCGATTCAAAGTGTTGGTTTTGACCTATAAAGCCTTATACAGTCTGGGACCTGTCTATTTAAAAGATCGCCTCACTCCCCGGGTTCTGGACCGGTCCCTGTGGGCACCCTGTTGGAGGTCCCCTGGGTTTCCCAGGGGGCCACACAGGACAGGGCGTTCTTGGTGGCCGCACCGCACCTGTGGAACTCCCTCGCAGTGGGGGCCTGTCTGGCCCCAGACCTCCTGAGTTTCCGTAGGAATTGTAAGACCTGGCTGTTCCACCAGGCATTTGGCGAGGGAGAAGGGTGAGGGTGGATGGGATGGCGGGGGTTATGGGGGTTTTTTTCTCACTATTTTTATTGTTGTTTTTATTGAATGTTTTATATATATTGTTGTATTTTTATTGTATTTTATTGATTGATTTNGGTGGGGGTTATAGGGGGGGGTTCTCACAATTTTTATTGTTTTGATTGAATGTTTTATATATATTATTGTATTTTATTGATTGATTTGTTAGCCACCCCGGGCTGCCTGGCAGGAGGGGTGGGGTATACATTTTTAAAATAAATAAATAAATAAATAAATGGTTGGTCAGCTCTTCCAGTCTCTTCCTAGAGGTAATTAATTATCCACTACTAAAAAGTGTGTTTCTTACTGCCAGTTGATAAATGGTAAGTTGGTAATGGTAATACTCAGTTACGTTCTGGTAATTGGAGGCCCAGCTCAGTATTCGGGTACCCACTGGGCACCCATTAGACTACTTGAAAATGTGGGTGTGGCAGGGCACAGTAAAGATTGTTACTTTTAAAAGGACACTGGCCTTTTAAGAAAGCCTGAAATACTGCATGTCAGGCCTATAGAAGGCCTATGTTGAAGCCAGCTAGTTGGCAGTCAGGAGTAGGATGCTGAAGGGAGCAGACCTCTCCAGAGACCTGACTCTCCCAGGGATGAAGGCCCAGAAAAGGCTGAGGAACAGTCTACACTCAAGCAACTGTACCTGGATTCAAAGTAGGCCAAGCTCCAGAACTCCAATACAACCAGGTGGGATCCACCCAAACAAAAAGTCCTGAATAAAGTACATGTTTGGATTTGATTTAGAGGAACCCACCATTGCTGGGAGAAGACCTCGCATAGTGGGCAACAGGGCTGGCTGTAGGAGTGAGTGTGGAGGCCAGCATTAAATTGGGAATACCCCTTTAAGTCAAGTCGTGGGGGGCACAGCTGGCATCTCACGCTGTGTGTGGCAGGTGGGAGAGCTACATACTCCATAACTATGACCCTCTGCCACAGCGGGTATTACCCATGGGTAACAAATGCACTACCTGTTTCAGTGCTACCCCCTACTTTCCACAGTATTTTCCCCACAGTCACTAATACTTCCTGTGAGGCAGGAGGAAGAGGAACCCCAGTGCACAGAGGCACAAGATCAGCTAGCTGCAAAGATGGCACCAACTGGATTTGTACACTCACCAGTAATCCAGGTTGTGCTCCACCCCATCCACATAGGATATTCAAGCTTATTTCGAGTCATGAGGTTTAGCTTGAATCACCTTCCATTGGCCAATTCGTCCCTTGTGCCCGTAATCAAGTGATGGAACATTTTATAGACAGGAAGCAAGAATAAAGGACAGCAAGGTTTAAATGGCAAGA
This sequence comes from Sphenodon punctatus, assembly GCA_003113815.1. Taxonomy (NCBI): domain Eukaryota; kingdom Metazoa; phylum Chordata; class Lepidosauria; order Sphenodontia; family Sphenodontidae; genus Sphenodon; species Sphenodon punctatus. The sequence goes on from QEPC01007237.1 coordinate 2,424,868, forward strand.
GAGTTGCTTTGAGAGGGAATTGCCAGACAAAATTTATCTCACTTCCAGAGCTGGAGAACATTTTAGGCTTTGTGTGTTCACAAACAAATAATGGGAGCCTGCAAGTCTTAGTTCTCTGAACTGAGCACATCTCCTCAGGAAACTGTTTAAGAAAAAAATGTTTCTGTGCTATCCCATCACCCATACTAGACACTGCAACAGTGGCAACTGTACAAATGTAAAAAGGCAGACAGATATTGCCTCTTGCTTCTAGAAGTACATAAAAAAATGAAACTACAGTCATTATTCCCTGATTCTCTGGCTTTTGCTACATTTGGAATTGAAGCCAGAGCCCTTTGCTTTTCCCTTCATGATTAATTGGCCAGATCATCCAACCCTATTACTCTACAGAAGTGTGTGCTTACACTGCCATCCACTGAAATACCAGGAACTCGGATATTACTGCTCCCTCACAGTTGCTTTTCAGTGCAGGCTTTTGTAGAAGGAAAAAAAAATATTTTTGCTTCCTGTGCCAGGTCTCCGCTCCTCCTCTAGCTGCTGTGTGAGGGCTGCATTCCTCTTCCAATGTCTCAAGCGTAACCCTGCTGAGCAGGGCTGGGTTCACCATGATGCTAGAACTGAAACGAATATCATATTGAATTTCGCCCACTGCAAATAATTTCCCATTGAGCAGATACAAGTCACTATTCATGCTCTACTTACTTTCGATATTACTTTCAGTTTATCAGGTTGCTTTTCCCCATTTTTTCTGGGGTTTAACTTTTCAGACATTTAGTTTGGATATTTGAATAACCAAACATCTAAACTAAAATTGTACTTGGTAGGTTATGGCATGTTGAAGGCCTGGCAGTGGCTATGCTCTTTTGGAAGGATGGACGTGCGGGGCGGGGGGGGGTGGGG
>QEPC01007237.1:2427278-2438972 GCA_003113815.1 Sphenodon punctatus
GGGAGGGGGAGGGAATTAATTTATTTCATTGGTTTCAATGGGGACACAGCGCCCCATTGAAATCAATGAAATAAATCCGGTACCGGCATACCGGATTTAATCCGGGAATCCGGTTTTCATAGAACCGGTAAATCCGGTAGCCGGTAATGGGCCCGGGGTCCCACCACTAGTAAATAGGTTACTTAATAAATAATAAATATAGTTAAGTTAAGGTAGTTAAGACTGGGTGAAAACAGACATGACGCTAACCACCCTTTAACCACCCTTGGTGGTCATTTATGCATGTTTCAGGGCTGCATAGGGCACCAATACAGTCCTGCAACATGCATAAATAACCACCAAGGGTGGTTAGCGTCATGTCTGTTTTCACTCACTGTCTCACTGAAATGTTATTTTTAAAAAAACACAACACGGCATCAGTAGTGAATATAAAGATATTGTGAGAATGATGAAGTGATTAAGAGAAATGACAGCACAACTGGCAAGTGATCATATTATCATAGAAATTGACAGGGATGGGCAAACAGAACACCGTTTGGATGTTCAGTTCGAAACCCGAGTTCGGGTTTGGCTGTTCGGTTCGGCGGAGTTCGGTTTGGCCGAGCATCCGAAAATAGCGCTATCGATACTGATATTAAAAAAACAAATTCATTATCGGTATCATTTGGCCCTGAAACCTCCCCTGGTGCCAGGAAGTCTGCTCATCAACTACCTCCCCCTTTCAGTCATGTTTTTCCCACCCCTGAAATCATCCGAACTTTTCCAAACTGTTCGGCCATTCAAACGTTTGGTTCGGAAGTTCGGTTCGGTCATCCGAACAGGCAGAGTTCGGGCTGAACTCTGAACTTCCGAACCACGTTCGCCCATCCCTTGAGTAGTTGAAGGCACTGAGAAGGTCAGATTTAACAGTAAATGCAACAGATGATAATAAAAAAATAATAATATATAAATAAAATTATTATATAAATCTTTTCTAATAATTAAGATATTTGTTGTATCTATCAGGAAGCCTGTACCCTCAAGATATATGTTGTACATTCTTCAGTTGCTCGATGTCTAACCATGTGCTTCTTGAACAAAGCAGCAGGGCACTGCCTACAGTCTTTAAGGGCAACTGCTTCACCTCAGATAAGGAAACCCACTATATTCCCTTGATCAAATAACCATTATCTAGCCTCTTCAAGAGCTTTCATTGTCATAAGGAATCTTCCAGGATAGTGCAACCTATGGGCCTACTCTGGGTGTGACACTTCTGATAGGTGTAAGCCAGTCACAATAATCTTAATAAGTAAAACCTGAATCTGAATACTATGCCTGTTTATACCCTAGAGTTAGGAAAACAAGGTTTGATTATGGACTATGTGACCTTAACTATATAAAGATTAGAGGATTTGTATTCCTAATCAGTCCAGTCTCATTGGGGCCTGACTCCTAAGCTTACAGTGTACAGCAACGATCCCCAACCTTTTTGTGGTCATGAGCCACTTTCAGAGTTCCAGATCTATGGAGAGCAACAGCATTAGCTGCATAAATTTGCATATTGATTTGTGTAAATGTGTGCATATTTAAAACTGCCCAACTGTGAAAAAAAATTTTTTTAAAAAAGAAATCCAATAAAATGTCAATTTGTATCCCACCTTTTCCCTTAGGCTCAGGGTGGCTCACATTTCAGCTTATTAACTTTATAATTAATATCTAACCATTAACATTAAACTAAAACAACTCAATTAGTAATGCTATTTTTGAGACAAACAATTTTGATTTGACAATCATCTGAGGAGAACATAAAAGTCACCCTTTCGAGCCCAATCCTCAATTCAAATGTGCATGGTCATGCATGTTCCATGCGGGTTGTGCACAACCACATTCCCTACAGTGGCTGTGTGTAGGTTCCATGCACAGTGGGTAAAACGGACATGATAGTAGCATGCTGTGGCTTACTTTGTCCCAAACCTCACCTGGGAAAATCGGTGCAGACCCCGCCAGATGTTGGCCTGGGATTGCCTTGGGCCGTGTTGACAGCTAGCCTGGGCTGTGACCTCAGAAACCTCAAGAGGTCACAGCCCAGGCAAAGGCCCACCTGACCAGGCCAAAGTGGACCATGGCAGACTATCATGTCTGGCTGCCATGGCTGTCTTACATTGGCCCCCCTTCATGGTGGGGGGGCCACTGGGCGCAGCACAAGGGTGGGGCCAGCTGGCTGCACGTTCATTGTTCTGCCTGCCCTACCCAGGCCATGCAGGCAGGCCGTGCCCCGGCCACAGGAACTTTTGTTCATCTCTCCCCCCGCCCCCAACCTGGACCATGTTTGCTGTGGTTTTCCTCCCCAGGCCAGGTCAGACCACCACAGACTCACTATTTATTATTTATTTATTTTATTTTATTATTTTTACAATTTATATGCCGCCTCCTCCTGCCTCAGGCATCTTGGGGCAACTCACAACATTTTAAAACATTGCAAAACATTAAAATATTAAAATAAACCATAATTGTTTCAATCAAAAAACAACGTAAAACCTCATCCCCACCATTACGTGCATTTCTATTCAATGTGTGCACACCCCTTTGCACAGGGTTTAGGATTGGACTGTTCAACAATGAACACGGTATCTCTGGTCCTTGTCATTTCCCAACTGCAGTTCAAAAGGAGGCTTGAATGAAGTGTGGTGTCCCTACTGCCTGCAAATTTGGGGTTTACCTATCCCTTTTCCATTTTATTTTTTTTGCATGTAAACAGACTCTTACTAAACAGAATTTGAAGAGCAAACAAATCTCTTCACTCACTGACTCCTGACTTGTATTAGAAGCAGCATTTTCCTCACCAAGTATGGTATATGATATTCCAAATTTATTGTGACTGTAAACAACAACTCAGCCTTCTTTATTGCTTCTCTTGATTCTCACTATGAAGCACAACATCTCTATCTGGTTGGAATTATATGCTATACCATCTTTATTGGCAGGGGTAACTCTCTGATAAAGATAAAATAGAAATTTTCTTTTTTGTGTGACCTTGTCATTTGAGAAAGCATTGCACTGTAATGAGATATAATTTAAAAGACCTCTGGGAGCAAAGCGAGTTTACTGAGATATTTTCTATGAGTAATTACTTACCACGAGTTGCCAGGGCTATGTTACAATCCCATCTCCAGAAAATGTATATATCTGGGGCTTGTGGAATGCATTAGAGCTCATACCATTAATGTTTGATGGGAGACAGTAGTGAAAAAGATGGATGCCTCTATAACAGACATTTCCAGCATTTATGGCCATATACTAAAATGCCAGGCACATAATTTTAAATAAAATGGCAAGCCTAACTCAATAATATTTAATGATGTAGTAGACCTCGGCTAGGAGAACACCGAACAGTAGTAATTTCACTGCATTTGTAAAATTATTTAAAATGAGATTAATAATAATAATTTTAAGGAGCTTTGTTTTAGAAGTTTGTTTCTGAGGTCTTCTGCTCTAAAATAATGTAAAATCCACCCCCGGTCAAAGGAAACACAGAAGGAAGAGTTAGAATTATGAGATGAAAACTGCAGTACATATGCAGTAAATAATTACATTTACATCAGCACTTTTATTACAGTAACAAATCTGGTAGTTCAAGATGGAATTCTTGCAATGCAACAGTAAGACGAAGACTGTTTTTACACAGATGCCGCCACGGGCCCGATGGGTGGAGGTGGGTGGGTGAACACACTCAGCGAACACCCATGGGTGCCAAGCAGGGAGATGTTTACACAGACACCGCTGCGGGGGGTTGTGGGACAGAAGGGGAGGGGCCAGCACACACACACACCCGGGGCCACACCGAGAAAACACCTATGAGGTTTGTTTACACAGACCGCCCATATACCAAGCTGAGGGGAAACCACGCCCAAAACAGCGACTATACAACATGGTCGAGAGAGGGCAAACAAAGCTGCGGCACACAGCACCGCCCCGACACTGCCAGACTCCAAGCAGGTGGGTGAGGAGGGAGCTAGAATGTCAGGAGATACAAAGAAACAGCCCCAGTCAAGCCCCGAAACATAGGCCAGACAGCCGAGTGCCACAGACCCCTCAGAACCCACACCACACTCGCACACCACAGTGCACACAGAGTACCCCAGCACAATGAGGGTGATGGGACCCCAACCGGGGAGGGGGACTGGGACAGAGCACAGGCAGAGGGAAGAACAGGCGAACCCTGAAACAGGTGGGGACCACACCAACCGCCCCCCCCCCTCACATGGACCACTGCCCACACACCACACACAAACCTAGGAACAGGACAGCAGGGTTGAGGGCGGCAGGTGCCAAAGCGCAAGCCGGAGCCAGAATCGGAGGCCACAGAGCAGATAGCGGCTTTGCAAAAACTATAAGCTGGCTGCAACGTTGCAACAGCCCAACAAGCATGAGGCTGGGATGCACAGGGCTCAGGATGACCACCTCACCATGGTGCAGGGGGGGGGGGCGACGACGACATGGGAACCCATACCAACAGTGGGGGGGGCACAACCCAGATCACAGGGTACCCATATCACAGTGTGTCAGTGGTTTTGGCAGACCTTTCCCGTGGGTGTGCTTGTTTTGCACTTTACACGGATGGATGGATAGGTGTTGAACACCCATCTCCACCCACGGAGCATGTTGGCTCCTTCCTGGCTGCTCCGTGGGGGTTGGGTCATGGGAGTGCGCACACCCAGCCACTGACATTTACATGGACACTCTCACACCCATCTGATGGGTGTTCGCGGGTGGGTGGTGTCTGTGTAAAAACGGTCTACAGTTGTTTTAGAAAACTGGGGGGAAAATGCATTAGTAGAATCATAGGGTTGATGGGACCTCAAAGGTGAACTAGTCTAATCCCCTGCTTCTACATTAGCAGAAACATGCTTATTCAGATTTTTTTTAAAAAAAACAACCCATCATCATCAACGGTTTTTAAAGTAAGGAAGGTTTTCCAAATATTTAACCAAAACCTACCTTGCTCCAATTTAAGACCATTCCCTCTTGCTCTAGGTTCTCTAGCAGTGGAGAATAATATCCTCCATCTTTTTTGGTTGCAACCTTATAGATATTTGAAATCTGATATCACACATCCTTTTAGTATTTGCATCTCTACATTTCCAATTCTTTCAGCCTTTCCACACAAGACTTTCACACTAGACCCTTTATCATCTTTGAGAAGGATGTCAACAAAATGGAGAAGATTCAAAGGAGATCAACAAAGCGTGGTGCCCCAAATGATTTTTGTTGTTGTAATTGATACAGTATTTTATAAATTTGCCATTTTCTGTTCAGGTCTGACAACTTGGGTACAAACTGCTATTCTCCGCTTCTTGGTTGGATATCAGTTTGGGTCTGGTTATTTACTTTCAGTTTTGGGGGTTGATGGTTTCACTCATTGCAGTATTTCGGTTACTCTCTTTCAGCTATTTATCATTTTGAGATTTCAGTTACTTTGTTTTGGTGCTATTTAGGGCTGAGACGAGAGCAAGTGTTCCCTTTCTGAAGGGAAATACAGACCTTTGGGGGAGTGCTCACAAGCGTCCATCGGTACTTCATCAGTTTCCAGTGATTCTGTGCTTCTGCCATTTTCATCACTTTCCAGAATTTTTAATCATTTTTGTCACTTTCTGGATTTTTTCCCATCCCTTTCTGGGAATTTTATGACACTCTTATGGTCTTTTTACAGCACTTATAGTAATTTCCAACAACTTTTCCAGTGCTTAGCTGGCAAGTTTTCTTCTTCACAGCCCCCAGGGGTCACGTGGTGCTTGGGACTGGCCTGTAGCAGCCCGTTGAACTTGTGAAAAAACAGAAAATGGTTAAAGCAACTGGAAAGCTGGTACGTTTCCGTGTTATGTGAATCTAGGCAAATGACCTGCTTCTGACGGAAGCAGCACTCATGGAGATTTTTTATTTTCGATCTAGTGCTATTGCAAATGTTCAATAGTCAAGCAAATAACACTGAAATGGCTGACCCAAATATTTAAAAAATGTGATAAATGAAACAAGCAAACCAGAAAACCTGGATAAGTGGATATATGCAGATAGATATCTGTTTTGGTTGCAAATTGTGTTGATATCCATAGGGATAGCAAAACAGGTGGCGTTTTGAGAAGGAGACAGGTTGGGTGGGTTGGGATGGGAGGGTTGGTGAAAGGAAGGGGGTCTTTTATTGGGTTTTTTATGTCCCTGTTTTTATGTATTTTATTAGCTTGTATGCCACCCGAAATTGCCTGAGGCAAGGGGGAGCAGGGTATTAAACAAATAAATTATATGCAAATATCAAATCCGCTATTCATTTCTGCCCTATTTAACACAATGTTCCAGGTGATGTCTCACCAGTGCAGAGTAAAGCAACACAATTACTTCCTGTGTCCCAGGCATTCTACACAAAGATGTATATAGGCATGCAGATATAGACACGCAGACGCAGAATACTATCTCTTAGCAAAGTTGTGGTCATGTTCCAATGCCATCGTCCAATGACTTTGAAAGTAGGCCAAAGCACCTGGCCCTACAGCCTCTATGTTCATACGTACTATTATAGCCTCTCATTTCTCAGGAGCAGCCTTAACCAAATGGCTGCACATTTAATAGATTCTGCCCCCATCTACCAACTCAGTAACAGCAACAGCTGTGCTGAAAACAACTTACAGGTCATTACCATGGCAGCAAAATCTCAAGGTCATCTTGTAGAGTCCGTCACACTAGCTGTCTGGTTTGGAGAGAGATTCTCTTCTACCTGCCATGCCAGACAAAGATTTTTTAGCCAGTGGGACCAAAACCCAATCCCACCTGCTGTATACGTCTGTAGAAAACTAAAATATCCTCAAAAGCCTCTGGGTGTTAACAAACATGACAGTGGCCCGATTTGGCCCGCTGAGGCCCACAAGTGACCAGAATGTTTGTTGGTGCCCTGCCAGATGTTCTCTTGGAATTGCTCCTGTGCATGTCAGCAGCAAACCCAAATTGTGATGCTACACACCTCCCTACTGCCTGCCCAATCAGGCCAAAGCAGACCACAGCAAGCTACAACTTCGTTATGGCCCACCATAATGCATCCCGGATAGGCTCTGCCATGGTGACCATCATGGTAGGGGTGGGGCACTGGGTGCAGTGCAGGGGCACAGCCGTCCACACATGCTTGCAGCTCCCCCACCCTCCCCAGCAGCCTGGCCATCGTCACACTTGTTGTGCTGCCTGATCTGATCAGGACCAGGTTGGCAGCAGCTTCCTGACCCAGGTCAAGTTGCGACAGTGGTGCTCCACCATCACATCTGTTTACATCCTCTCTTGGAATGAGAGGAGTTGTTTCCACATAATGTAGCCCAGCCACCTCCACTATACAGAGCCCAGTAATAAACTTCCTCTCCTGAGGAAGGCTAGAGCAAGGGGCTAACCCAGACTACACTATTGCTCTTCTTTGACCTATCAATGTCTTTGTGTATTATTATTGCTGAATAATTATACTTGTATTCGGGGACCCATCTTCACTGTGTTTTCCTCATTGTCACCAGTGGGGAAGACAATATAAACAAAGACCTGTGTTTACTGCACCACCTAGGTGTCCTGAAAACAACACAGGGACTCCCTTGTCTTAGACACTACATGTGCTCTAAATACACAAAGTAGGAGGGATACAGACGCACAAAGGATGGAATCCTGGCTCTACTGAACTCAGTGGCTAACCTCCAATTGTCTTCAAAGCAGGCAGGATTTCACCTAATTTGTAGAAGTGACTTGTCCATAGTTAGTTAGATAGGTTTTTTATTTCAGCAAATTTGCTATATAAAGTATACATCAACATAACATATCACAAAATACACATAATAAATAAATAAAACTATCTGCTTTTCAATAAAACAATCATACAGAGAAAACCTAAAATCATATATATATATATATATAATATCCAGATATAACAAATTCAAGATTCAAAGTTCAAAAGGGCAGGGAGCTGACCCTTCTCAAGCAACTCTGCCCTCTCGACCTAGCACTAGGAGAAACATAGCCACTGTTTTAATTGTTGACCTATCCGTAGAAGCTATTAGCAGTTGGGGAAGCTATTTCCAGGGTTACCACACAACTCAACCACAGTTCCCTAAGCTCAGCATATTGTGGGCACTGCAATAGGAGATGGGGGAGGGTCTCTATCACATCTGGGCATCTCCTGCATGTTCTTTCCTCTTTAGGGACTCATTCTATTCTCCCCCTAACCTCTGCTGTCTCGAACAGGTTAAAGCGGAATAGCATCGCCATTCTCCTAAGCCTAGGGTCCTGAAGCTGCTGCAGATACAATTCCAACCTGGCCTCCGTTTTAACCCTTGGATAGTACAACGAAACTTTGTTACGAGCAAGTTCAAAGTCCTTTGCGTGGGTCCACTTTTTTAGACATACTCTAAGTTCTAGTTTAGGTAATCTGTGGTCTGGGATCTCAGTACTCCCTGGAATCCCAGTACCATTCACTGTGAGGAGAATTATGCCAGTCAATTTCTTTAAGTGTGAAATCCACGGGTATGATGGCACTCCTTGATGACGCTGCTGCTTAAAATAGCAGCTCTGTGTCAGACCCATTTCTCCTCTTGCCACTTTATCCCCAAAAGTGAGGAATCTAATATTTAATTGAACCAATACGGACAACATTCCAGTCTCCAATCTAAGCATAGCGAGGGGTGTCGCCTTTGGAGCTCCTAGAATTGTATGCAGAAATTGATGCAGAAATTGATTCTGTGGAATTTCCATATTACGCACATATCCAGGGGCAGTTACTTCACCTCCATACATCAGGGAGGCAATAAACTTAGTCTGTAAAATATCTAGCAGCTGTTTTATCGATGCCACAGGGGCTGCATGATACAATCTAAGGAGGCCTCTCACAGTTTGTTTTGCCTTGCTAATTTGTCTGTTGTTGTTCTGATACCAGGAATTTCGAGAGGTGAATACTACTCCAAGATTTGTGTACTGTTGTATTGTGGCTATCTCTTGCCCCCCCAGCGACCACTTAAATTTAATACAGGAACTGTCAAAAGCTATGACGTTAGACTTTCCTATATTGACAGAGAGGGCATTTGCTTGACAGTAAGTATACATTGCTGTTAGCATTTGCTGAGGCCCTCGTCTAGTCTGAGAAAAAAACATAGTTAGTTGGTTGCAGTGTCAAGAACTGAACTGAGGGAGCCTGAATTCAAGTTCAGAGCCATCTACGGGATCCCACTGTCACACTCGCAAGCTGCCTTGATAACAGAGAAAGAAACAGACAATGGGTCCAACCCATAGCCTTGTGCACACACTTTTCATGCGTAACTTCCATATGTGCAAGTATTGCATGTGCATTGCACCAGTCTAATGCACCTTATGCTCAGTGTGCACATTTATTTAGACTTATCAGCCACCTTTAAAAGATAATCTTTATCTTTAAAAGATTATGAGGGCAGCTTATAATCAAATAGAATTTAAACAATAAAACCTCCCACCCTCCCCTCATAACTCCCACTATCCCCACAACCCTACCCACAAACCCATCCACTCCCTATCCCCACCTGCCAAATGCCTTTACAAATACGTTTTTTATTTTTTTAAATTTTGAAATCTTTATATCCACAATACATAATAACCATGCACAAAATCAAGTAATGAGCCTATTTAGAGTGAACTGCACTCGACTGAACACAGGAACCATGAACAGAAGTAAAATGAAAGAAACCTCTCTTCTCAGTTGCATAAAGGTCCAGTGCTAGCACAAAGACTGACACTCAAGAGCAGATTCATGGCCCAAGCTTAGAGAATCGCAACTGCAAGGAAGTGGGTCTGGAGTCTTGCCTGTAAACACACCCAGAACCACTCAGCACGCCAGACTACAGGACAGTACACTGCAGCAGTCAGGAGGGCCCGAGTTCAGTCTTGCATTATCCCTGTCAAATGTGCACACAGCCTGTCGGCGTAGTTGGCCATTGGATTTTCTGAGGTCAACACTCCTAGGCAACCGTTCCAACCATAAAGGAACAAGAGACTATCACGGAGCACCAAGGGACTTGATACTACAGCACTGCGTCTGCATGGCTAGCACACAGTCATCAATGGCCAGGAAACCAGAGGCAAAACATTACTGGCTAGGAAATAACCAAATGAGACCCCTGCAAAGACCCCAAGATCACCCCATGGCTCAGTTCACTTTGAAAGAACAGACACTCAAGCAGAACGGAGATGTACAGCACTCGAGTCATGGGTTTTTGCAATCTGGTTATTGTTCAAAAGGAAGAACAAATAAAAAATTTAAACTGCCTTCGGAAGAAGTTTAGACTCGTTCTCAAAATGAACCTCCTGGGTAAGGGAGTTCCACAGAACCAGAGAAGGAAACATCCCCCTGCACACTCCCAATCCTATGGGAAAAGGTAACAGATGGAATCTGCAAGAGGGTCCTCATGGCCGACCATAGTGGGGCATGGTATGGCAGGCAGACTTTCAGATATATGGAACCCAGACCATTTAGGGCTTTAAAAAGGTCAAAACCAGCACCTTGAATTGTGGACGGGTGTGGGCTCCCTTACTCTTGGTTCCCTGAAGGGATGCAAGGAGCTGCTGGCTCCCTGGAGAAGTGTTAACACCTGTCCCTCCCTCCTTCCTTGGCAGGTATTTATTCAAGGACTAAGCCATGGGGATGCCAGCCCGAACCATATACCATCATGTCTGGGTACACAGTTAATGAGAATGAAAATCTCAATACATAAATTAGATCTGGCTGTTGAGGCCCGCCAAGCATATATATATAGCTCGTTTACAGAGCTGACTGAGAAAATAGACACCAAGTTGAATAATGCTTCAGATCTCATTTTTCAAATGAAGGTGCTACTAGGGGGACTATGGTTGGAGTTTACAAAGAAGATCCCAGATAAGCCTGGCAGCTCCAGCCATAGCCATGGTAGATACAGGGTTACAAACAGACTTGATAACAACTGATAAAGGTTTGCAGTTTATTGCAGATGAGGAGTTGGTTCTTCCATTCAGTCTAAACCTTCCTATAGTTAGAGAAAGTAGTTTATCCCCTATTCTACTTCATTACATGTTACCGAGCCACACTTGCATTCAGTAGTAGGATTTGTCTCTGAGCCAGAGGTATGGCCACAAGATATCAGCATACACTAAGCACCAGCTTTAATTTCTAATTTTAAGAAAACTAGGAAAGGTTATCCCCCTGGGAGAGAACTTGTAGTGACCTCCAATAGGATTTGCAAGCTATTAAGTCACCATATGGAATTAGTTGTTAGTCCGGATAGAATCAATTCAATTTGACAACTTTATGATTATAAATATAAGTTTAGTAGATGGAAGATATCAGGGGCGGCTGGTGGCTTTTTAGTTTGGAGGGGCAGTAAGGCCGGAGAGCTGGTGGGCGGAGCCAGGGCAATGGTAGGCGGAGTCAGGGCAATTGTAGGTGGAGTCAGGGCAATGGTAGGCGGAGCCAGGGCATAACCCAGCAGCAAGGAGTTCCCAGGGTTAACATCAGATTGAAGAAAACACAGTCTAAAATGCACATCAAGCTTAAAATGAATAATGTATAAACCCCAAACACAGGGAAACACTGGCACAACACAGCAGCAAGGAGTTCCCAGGGTTAACATCAGATGGAAGAGAACACAGTCTGTTGCAGGGTGGGGTGCGGGGTGGATGTGGGGTGGGGGAACAGCCTAGGGG
>QEPC01007237.1:2444033-2467018 GCA_003113815.1 Sphenodon punctatus
CCCCCCCCGGTGTGTTGGGCCGCTGACCTTCTGGGATAGGCCCATGGTTGCCATGGCAGCGATGAACTCCCTTTCCGCACCCCCAAGATCGGCGATGTGGATGTTGAAGTCCCCCAACACTATCATCTTCAGGGATCGCAACACCACTCCTGACACCAGATCCACTAAAGCATGCAGGAAGGCCGCCATGCAGGAAGGTGGGTGCATGGTATGCAAGCAGCACTCCCAAACTATACCCTGCCACATCAAACACCAGATGGAGACCCTCAACCCCCATTATGGATTGCACCGGATACCTCCGAACAGTCAAACCCTCCCTAAAAATCATGACTACACCACCACCACCTGTCCCTCTGACTGCGGTTGATGCTGCACAGAATACCCGGCTCGAACAAGGTCAGCCAAAATAGGCCCCAACTCCATGTCCAGCCAGGTTTCCGTGATGCACACAAGGTCAGCTGCATGGTCCAGGATCAATTCCTGAACCGTTGTTGCTTTATTTCCTACCGACCTCACATTCACCAGCATCAACACATGGTCAGGGGCCCTCTGATTCAGAACCACCTACTCCATTGCTAGAGGGGTGGTGCGGGAAACAGATATTAAGCACCTGTCCCACCACCCAGCTCGAGCATACCCCTCATACAGACCATACCTTCCACATCCCATCACGACCCCCCAATGGATGTGTCCCCCACCCGACCCCCCTCTGGCTGTCCCGCCCCAATCAAGGGGAGGATCCCCACCCACCCACTCCCAAAATGGACCCTCAACCCCTCCCTAATCCAAATCCCATCTATATCCTCCATCCCCTTACCACCCCACTATATATATATTATATATATTAAAAAAACCTTTATTGCGAGACCACTTGGTCATTGCAAAACTTTGATCTCATTACTCTCACAATTGTTAAAATCTTACAAAAGTAAATATAAAATCTAAACAATATAAAATGTACAACGTACAACATGTACAACACTATGCCGTGCCCACACAGGGAAAACGTTGCTAAAATTACCCAATAACAAGGAATATCCAAGATACTATATCTTCCCAGCTTTCCGTTGGTTGTAAGCCTCGGGGCAAACACCTCACTTTTAGTTATTATTCCAGAGTCATCCCTCCGAGACAGATCACAGGCAAGTACCAGAATTATTTTTATTCTACCAATATGCCATTATTGGAAGATTACCTCCGGTTTACTCCGACCAGTGGGACAAGTCAAGCACCAGGGAAAGCAATGTAGAGTACTAGGGTCAAGGCTACTGATCACAGTTGTACCACGCTACTAGTGTCCAAGTCCCTTCTTTGTTTAGTTTTGATACTCAAACTCAGGAAGAGGCCTACTGCTTCTGAAATTTTGGCCGAACGATCACTGAGCAGGTACGCAACATAAAAATCCTCTGTACATCCTGAGAAGGGGGCCAAAAGTGCACCAAATATTTTGCCCGAATCCCATCATAAAAGGGCAAATCAATAAGATATGGGCTAGAGATTACACTGAGTTCATTGGGCACTGACACAGGCACTCTGCCAGGGGAATGCCCCTATACCTGCCATCTAAACAGGCAGATGGAAAAGCGTTAAGCCTAGCCAGCAAAAGCAATCTTCTTATCGAGGGGATCATACCCGAATCCAGAAAAGGCATTGGTGACCGAATCTTATTGGTTATCTGATACTATGGACCCAATGCTCTACTCCTATCCAGCTCGGCTCACACCTCCTGCCATGTAACATCTGTTAATCTTTCGATCAGCAACTTCCTCGCCCCCTTAAACCCAAGTGGCAAAGGATTTCGGGAGAAAGGCCCAGAAGTTTAACTTTATTCTCCACAGAGGCCAGGCAAGGATTCGGAGAATTATCTCCTCATACCAATAGTGACCAGGGGGCAGCCAGATCGAAAAGGAGGTGAAGCCAGTAGACCAGACCCCCACATGAAGGGGTAACACTATAAAATAAAGAAACCCCCACCAATCACCTCCCACTAGAGATGGGACACCGGGGAGAATACCGGATACTGGATTTACTGGTATTGGATCTCCCCGGTATCTGATTTACTGGTATCGGCATACCGGATTTTTAACACTGACCGCTTTACCACTTTTTTTACATTGCAGCCAATGTTAAAAATCTGGTATGCCGATACTGGTAAATATCGGATTAATCCGATACACCTGATTATCGGGTGTTTCGGATTTATCAGATACTGATATTCCCACCCCTACCTCCCACACTTCCCCCCGTTAAACAAGTACAAACCCTCCCCACAATTCACTGTCAACAGACAGAACCCCACACCCCATCCCACTCAGGCCCCCACCAAGGGTCACACCCAAAGGCCCTCTGAAGGCCCCTCTGAACTTATGTTCCCCTGTGGTCTCTCCAATTAGAGAAGATATTTTGACTGCCTCATCTGTTGAGCTGGCAGAGCATGCCTACAGCTGCTATTTTGGAAGGTGTAGTGTCCCAGCCTGCATCACTGTTCTTAAAAAAATTGACAGTCTACTTCTCATAAGGGACAGTTTGACCAAGAGTGTGGGCAGGCTAAAAGACACTTAACCGAATTAAGGAAGAGATGGCATAATGTTGGTACTAAACAGTGCTGTGAGTAGTTTATCATAGCCAGAAGAGAATATTAAAAACTGTTAGGAAAGAAAAGATTAGAGAAGTCTTCCCAGTTTTGGGCTGAACTTAAAGCAGCAACTGGACTGAAGGACTGGAAATTAATAAAAACTGGTATGGCAAATATGACCTCTTACAGCCCATCCCCTATTTCCGGAGAAACATGGGTTGCATTATATAATTCGATTTCGGATGGAGTGGAGGAGGCAGAATCACAATTGCAAATGGAGTTGTGTGAAACTCCCGAGAACCCTTCTCAGTAACTGTTATGGAAGACAGAGTACATACATATATAAGGATGCTCTCTCAGAATAAAGCTCTGGATATAGATTTTTTCCCAGCAGAGCTGTATAGAGACTGTGTCTCCTGGTAGGCTCCAGTTTTCACCAGGTTATTCACACTCTGCAATGAACAAAAACAGATACCCACTTCTTGGTCTATTGCAGTTATTGTCCCTATCTTTTAAAAGGGTAGTAGAGAAGACCCTGCAAATTACAGACCAATTAGCCTCCTTCTTATTAAATGGAAGTTATATTCCCGCTTCCTTCTGGAAGAAGAGGAGAGTTGGGTAGCAGCAAAGCAGAAGAGCAGGCAGGATTTCGTAGAGGGAGAGCTACCACTGATAACTGTTTTATCCTTGACCACATTATAGATAAATAATTATACTTCAATTAGAGGCTCTAGGTTATTTGTTGCCTTCATTGACATTACTAAGGCTTTTTATACTATCAATAGGGCAAAACTGTGGTCTAAATTGTTTTGTTTGGGTATCAGTCCACACCTCCTGGATCTAATAAGGTTATTACATAACAATTCTACAGCAATGGTGAGGCTAAATAGAAGTGATTATTCACCAGGTTTACAGTAGATTCTGGTGTGTGACAAGGGGTGAAAACAGACATGACGCTAACCACCCTGCATGTTGCAGGGCTGTATTGGTGCCCTATGCAGCCCTAAAACATGTATAAATGACCACCAAGGGTGATTAAAGGGTAGTTAGTGTCATGTCTGTTTTCACCCAAGGTTGCCTTTTGGCACCATTGCTTTTTAATTTACATATTAATGATCTAGTGGAGTCAATGGATAAAGTAGGAGCAGATTCTCCCAGAGCTGGTGACCGCGCTGGTACAGCTCCATTGTATGCTGATGATGTGCTACTCCTATCCCAAACCCCAATTGGTCTCCAGAAATGTCTTGATAGGCTTGATAAATATTCCATGGAGAACAACAGGAAGGTGAATGTGGCAAAATCTCAAGTCATTGCCTTCAGGAGGCCTAAGACCAGCTATAAATTGGAGAGTTGGCAGCTCTCTGCTTCCTAAAGTCAGAACAGCACCAAACTTCAGACTACATCATCATCCGATAGTCTTGAGTCAAGGGCTGTAAATTGTCATTCTCTGCCTGAGGCGATTCGCTAGAGAATTGATGTATATTACATTATGTATCATCATTTGTGGTGATTGTTTTTATTTATTTTTATCTGAGAATTGCTTGGTGTAATAATTACGATTTTTTTATATACATTGGATTTAGTTACTTTTGTACTATGTTCTTGGATATGGCAAAGGATAATCCTAATAAACTGAACTAGACCTTGAATTGTGCCTGAAAAGCTATAGGCAGCCAGTGCAGACTTCGGAGCACCTGTGTTAGGTGCTCCTGGTGACTCGTTCCTGAGAGGAGTTGAGCAGCCACATCCTGCACCAGCACAGTCATCAAGGGCAGCCCCACAGAGTTCATTGCAGTAATCTAGCCTCGAGGTGATGAAGACATGGGTGACAGTTTCCAGATCTGAATCAGAGAGAAAAGGCCACAGCCTCCTCACCAGCTGGAGTTGTTGAAAAAAAAATGTGGACAGTGCACATGAGTTGCAGAAGGCTTACACAGAAATGCACAACCCTTGTATGCATGCAGCTTGTACACTATATATACGAGGCATGAATTAGGCCCACTATCTGTAAATTATTCCAATATATAATAATATATTAATTACCAGTACGCTCCCAACTGCTCTACAAACATGCATGCACACAGAGAGCTAAGAAGGCTACAAGTCATTCCACAAGTCACTAGCTCTGCAAAGACCTTACTCCCAAGGAACCCTATTTATTTATTTATTTTATTTTATTTTCGATTTGTATCCCACCCCTCCTGAGAACAGCTCGGGGTGGCTAACAAGTTCATAATAAAAACAATTTATATATAAAAAAATATTAAATCCATAGAAACAGTACAGTAAAACAGGCTGGGATAATAATAATAAATAAATAAATAAGGGTGTGGGAAGATAAAACACCCCTAACACCCCCCCTCCCACCCCAAAGGCCTGGGCAAACAGCCAGGTCTTAAAAAATCACCAAAATGACAAAAGGGTTGGGTTCAGATGAGCTTCCTCTGGGAGGGAGTTCCAAAGGCACGGCACGGCCACCGAGAATGCCCTCTCCATTGTGGACCCCCACTTAACACGGGGAACCTCCAAGAAGGCACCCCCGGCTGACCAAAGGAGCCGCTCTGGGGCGCAGAGGGCGAGGCGGTCCCTGAGGTATGAGGGGCCCAGCATATTGATGAACATGCTGAATATATAGTCAAATGAATCTATGAACCGAACATCCATGACTTCTCAGTGCATCATAACTGCATGGTAAGGATTTTTTTACAACTATTACGCACAATAATGTTTCTATTCAGCAGCTACATATGCATCCACAGTAACCTCAATGTATTGTTTGGTTGCTGGCTGCTCAAGGGTTTCTGCTGCTAGCTTATTACACTTAAGTACATCCTCCAACTCTAGGTACAAAGGGGCTGCAAGTTGCCTGGAGGCAGAGGCCATTGAGGGGCCATGGAGGGAGGCCTGCCATCTCTGGCACCAGCAAATTACATGCAGACTAGCGTCTATGACTTCCAATTAGGTCTCCATCATGGTCTCCCACTTGTAGGCAGCAAGTCCAAATGATGAAGAGCAGAGGACAAGGATGGTTGAACTACTTTTACTACATCTCCTGCATCTAAGTGACAAAAGATTATATTCCCTCTTTCAGTATTAACAAAGATTACAGTAAGCTCAATGCATTGCAATACCACACTGGTGGTGCAATCATTACTTGGCTAACAAACACATAAATGGGCTGATGTAGCTTGTGATTTAAAATTACTGTATAGTGATTGACCAAAACTGAAAAACGAACAAGACTAATGTCAGTACTGAGTATTCAATAAATGTTAAGATACTCACTAGTTACAATATCAAATCAAAATGTTACAGGTTATTTTATATGCCCCTAAAGGTACACCTGCAGTTCTGCTTAGAGCGGATGCAGGTGTTAGCCGAGTGGTGGTATTGGCCAAGTTAGCCATTTTAAAATTCTGGTTATGGTTAAATCTAATTTATGTAGATTCTCTTTCACGGCTGGCCATTCATTCAGCTGTTGGTAAATGGCCAGCTAAGGTTGAGGAAATTCTTCACTCTAGGGGTTTTTCTACATTCTATGTTCTATCATTCCCATTCCCTAGAGCTTGGGATGAAATCAGATCTAGGCTAAACGATCAGGAGATCCAATTTAAAAGTGAACATATTGCCGGCCAAAGAGTATCACAGCTGTATACAAATTTTGCGACACCCCGCCCCCCCCAGGGTGTTTTTTATTTGACTAGTCCCAGAATGGGGCATACTGGAGTAGCGTTTACCTTAGCAAGGTTTAACGTTTTCCCTTTGACCTTCACTAAAGGCAGACTGGGAGGAATTCCTTGCAATGAAAGGGTATGCCAATATTGTAAAAATAAAGATCACAGTGTGGTACCAGAGACAATGGCTCACATATTATTTGATTGTCCTGCCTATTCTAACTGGAGACAACTATGCATTGATCCTCTTATTATCATAGTAAGCCTGTATTTTTCCTAGATGGAGGTGTTCCTTTTAAGGGACCAGGATCCAAATGTCTCAGTGAGTGTTCCTCAATTTCTTTCGTTAGTCCTAAAATTTAAGATGTCTCTATTAAATGATATGGGAATATGATGTATTGGGTTAGTTTTGGGGGGTTTGCCAAGTGCCAATTTCAATCGGAATATGTTACTGGTGGGGTTTGTGATTTTTGGTTGGATTACCAAATTATTGCTATATATTTAATTCTTTTTTTGTCTTTGTATATAAATGTTTTTACGATGGCCATTGGCTAAGTAAATAAATAAATAAATAAATTAAAAAGTTACAATATAATTAGTATAACTTAACGGAAAATGTTATCTATACATGGTGCCTCAAAATTGTACTGGAAAATATTCATAAGTTACTCACAAGTCCTTTAATGTGAGCAACAACATTCCTGATAAAATGAGCTTTCTGTTACGGGGGGATGGGTAAGGAAAGGAACACGACGGGGGAAGGAACCAGGGGAAGGGACAGGACCCAGGCAGGCTATTCTTCCCTTGGTCACAACCGTGGATACAAGTAATTCCCTCAGGGTCTTGGGTGGGCTTTCCCTCCAAACTAGGGGGCAACCCGACTCATCATAGGGATGGAGAGAAGCCAATGGCCAGGGGAGAATAGGGGGAGACGTACAAACATAAACAAGGATACTCACAATCTCTGCAGGTCCCAGGTCACCGTGTATGGACACTTGGGGGGAATCAGGGTCACGAGCTCCCACAGGGGAGTGAAGGGGGACCAGAACGGGGAGGCTAAGTATCAGTGGGGAAAGGGCTCACAGACAGGAATATACTGGGGGGAGAGGGTACAGGAAGGAAAATGATGGTGGTGGGGAAGGGAAGAAAGGGCCAAAGGTTCAAACACAATACAACAGGGGTGGAAGTAATGTACAAGGCACAAATACAGATGTGGGAATTACACAAGAAACAAACAATCACACCAAGGATATCAAGGGCAATCACTCTGCACAGTAACAAGGGGCCAGTCTCTCACGCGATTACCTTTGGACTCTTAAAGCGCTCTTTATCCTTTTTATCCTCCGGATCTCCTGGATCCACTAGGGGGTCCTGAAAGAGGAGGGCGAAGAGATCAATGAACTCTCCCCTCCATATCTTCTCCCATGTGGCTGGCAGGAGGTGCGCCCCAATGGGGGTTGACACCGCTGCATAGCCAACGCCAGGGTACATGTACCTCCCCATTTCCGTGGGCTGGGCATATACTTCTGCCTGCTGGGCCCCAGTGCCCCCCCATACTGCAAAGCCTGTCCGGCCAGCCCCTGTGCCGCCCCTTCTCCGGGGGGCTGCCAACTCCCCATAGTGGCCGCCGGGCAGTATGCCGGTACCCAGGCTCCATTCCACCACACCAGCTGGGTAGTGGCTGCCCCTGCCGCTCCTGGCCCCTCTCTCGCTGGCGGCGCCTGTTGTCCTTGGGCTATGCTAAACTGTGGTGCCCCCAGTGAACCTTGCGTCACAGTTCCCATGTTCCTTTCCCATCCTACCATGGGATTCACCCACCACCCAGCGGGGGGGTACACCCCCTGCTAGGTTTGTCCCTACTGGGGCCATTGGTAGTCCCACCATACCTGCGGGTGGCCCAGTTGCTGGTGCCGCACTCCTTGCTCCTCCGCCACCTCGCTGTTCTGCCATGGCGCGGATGGCAACTTCCAGTACTCTGTCTCTCTGACGCAGCTCCTCGTCCTCACCGCTTGTCTGGGGGCGGTCCCTCTCCCGGGGGTTGTTGTCCGCTGCCCCCGTTTCCGATAGATTGGGAAAGGGGCGGACCCCCACCCCCTCCCATAGCCACCCCAAAGGCAGGCCCCATACCTGGCATCATGACACCGGCTTGCCCTGGCAGCGATTCAACCCAAGCCCCCCATGGCTGCACTTGTAGGGGCCCCTGTGCTTGTGGGCTGAACGACGGGGCTCCGTGCCCGGGTGGAATGGGATGCCATGCTCTATCACCTTGAAACCGAGATGCTTCCCCTCCACCGTCTACCCCCCCTCCCTCCACCAGGGGTTGGGTCCCGTCGGTAGCATCACTTGGAGGCTCTATACGGCAGTGCCTAGGGGCTGGGGGGTTTTCAATGTACCTCGCGGGGGGCTTGGTTCTCCGTCCGCCCCTCCGAGGTGGGTATGGTGCTTCTGGCCCTGCTACTGGCTCTCCCTGCCCAAGGCCCACAGCCTGTGGCACTCTGGTCTCTACTCCCCCATGCTTCGCAAGAGGGCTTCACATCCCTCGATCCTCTCCCTCAGTGAGGGTTCCTCTCAAGGAAGGGGGGGATGTGTATCCTCTCCTAACTCCTGACTGCCCTGTTCCTCTACAGTGAGCTCAGGGGCGCCCGCCCCCAGATGCCCAGGAGCCTGGGCCCTCACTTGCTGCTCTTCAGATTCCCCCACCTGAGCAGGGCTCCCTGTGGCCAGCTCCGCTCCCGCCGGCACGTGGGGGTTGTTGTGGGGGGTTTGTGTATCTTTTCGCCCTCCACCCTGCTTTCCCTTCTTTTTCCTTGCCCCCATCGTGATGGCCAATTTGGGGTGGGGTGGTGGGTGAAGGCTTAATTCGCACCTGACAGCGGGGATTGCTATCCTGCCTACCCCCTTTTTTACTAGTTCTCCATCCGGAGGTTGCAGGTCACCAATTCTCAGGCCGCTTGCTGACGCTCCTTGAATCCCGCAACCTGCTGTCTCGTTCGCTCCTTGAATCCCGCGACCTGCTGCCTCGTTCGCCACCGTCTCCCGACTGAGGAGACGCGTGGCTGCCTCAATCATTGCACTGCTCCTTCAGGGCGATGCACCAATCACCGCGCTCCTTGCACTGTTCCCTGGCGAAGGTTGCCTAGCAACCCTGGCTGGGTAGATCATTCTTCCCGCCATACGGGGCTCGCAATCCCCACCCCTTCCCTACTCAATTGCAGGCTCACATACCTGCTGGGAGGGGGCAAACCGGCCACACCACAGGCAGGGAAGGGGTGGTTTCAGCCACCAGCCTGCCTCCAAATTGTCATGCCTCCTTTCTGTACGGGTAAGGGGCGCGACAAATTAGCCGTCGCAGCTATGTTTAGCAGCGAAGGGCACTTCTATCTTTTAACCAGTTTCTGATCCATAGTAAGGCACTACCTCCTATCCCATGACTTTTTAATTTTCTCAAGAGTCTCTCTTGAAGGACCTTATCAAATGCTTTCTGGAAATCCAGGTACACTATATCTACTGGGTCTCCCTTGTCCACATGCTTATTTACACCCTCAAAGAATTCCAACAGGTTAGTGAGGCATGACTTACCTTTAATAATAATAATACATTTTATTGTTCAGCTGAAGCTATTACAAATACATAAATAAAAAGGGCAGACATAAAAATAAAATCAAAATCAATATTCGATACACAATAAACCTATATAATAGGTAAATACAACTAGCCACTTTTAACATTGCTTCCCAGTCGATCAACCGGTGCAACAATTCCTTAATTCACCTCAATCCTCAGATCTTGATCATTTGGTCAACGTACGACCTCCTTATTTGGGTAGCTGCCCGACAGAATTTGGCCACTGCTCTGGTCAAGTCAGAGTCAAACGGGTACAATAATTTTAACAAAATTCTCCTGGAAGTGTCTCCTTCCCCAAGGTATCCCCCCAGGAACTTAAATCTTGGCCCCTCCAAAGCAGAACAATGCAGAATAATGTGCTCAGGGGTATCTACTTCTCCTGATTTGCACATACTGCATGTTCGCTGTTCCCACGGGGTCTTTGAGTACCTCCCCTCCAAAACTGCCAAGGGGAATACATTCATTCTCATCCTGCAAAAAGCCAGACGACAGCTGGCGTCCTGCCAGTCGAATAAATAATATTGGTTAGGCCTCTGAAAAGAGTAGAAGGCGTAATAAGAGTTGTAGCATGGAACCGCCTCCTGTGTCTCTCTCAAGGCATTTTCAGTTTGAGCAGCCTGGTCCCATAGCCACCTTTTAATCAGATCTTTACATGCCTCCCAGCCCAGCCTTCCCAGATCTGTGTAGGCAAACCCCAACTTAGCCATTTCGTGCTTAACTTCCCTTAACCAAATGTCCCCCAGTCCGGCAGTAATAACCTCATTTACTATGATGTCATTGGATCTGGGAAATAGCGCCTTCTTCAACCAATAGTTCAGGAATGACTGAGTGGCAAATACTTCCAGGGGAAGCATAAAGGACTCTGCTCGCAAAATTGCCTGTGGAGTCCCCCGAGGGACCCCCAAGATTGACTGCAAAAATCCGTTCTGTAAGCTCTCCAAATGGGAGAAGTATTTCACACCCCCATACCGGGTATGCATAGAGCAGCAAGCTAACCACTTTAGCCCTAAAGAGTTGTATAGCCGGAAGTACAAGGTGCCCCCCCTTACCATAGTATAGTTTTGTTACGGCAGCTATTGATTTTTTTACCCGCCCACATACAGCATCAAAATGGGCCTTCCAAGTACCATTAGCAGAGATTAGCACGCCAAGGTACTTAAATACCTTGACTTGTTCTAACTGGGTTCCTTTTATTGCCCAACAGTGCAATTTGAAGGACCCTCTGGGGCCCGCCACTAGCACCTTGGTTTTGGCGAAATTTATCATCAAAAACTCCCTCTGACAATATTCGCCAAAGGTCTCCAGTGCACGTCTCCTCCCCACTAACGTTTGGGATATTAGCACAGTGTCATCGGCATATAGCAATATCGCTATTTGCCCGTTTCCAATTCTAGGGGTGTGTGTATTTTGCCTCTTCATCCAATGCACTACGTTGTTTAAATAAAGGTTGAAGAGTGTGGGTTCCAAAAGGCACCCCTGCCGGACACCTGAGTCAACCTGGACCGGGTCTGACAGAACTCCCTGGGCATTTACCCTCACTCGTAGCGAGTTCCCTGAATGTAGCTTTATTATTAGAAAAAGCAATCTAGGTTCAATATCCATAGCTTGAAGCTTGCACCAAAGACGTTCCCTGCATATGGAATCGAACACTTTCTCCAAATCTACAAAACAGAAGAAGAGAGACTCTTGCTTAGCTATAGCTCTAGAAATCAAGGATGCCAGCACCAAAACATGGTCGGATGTCGCAGCACCCTTGCTGAAACCAATCTGTTCTGGATCAATTAAGTCCTGATTATCTATCCACTGTTGTAGCCTAGCCAACAGGAGTATAGTTTAGCTACGATACTCAACAGGCTTATAGGGCGATAGTTGCCTGGATCCATTGGGTTTCCCTTTTTGTAAATGGGTACTACTGTACTAGACAGCCAAGACCGGGGCAGGGTACCAAATTCATTTATGTAAGTGAATAAAGGCACTAAGAACTTCGCCCAGTACAGCGGCTCACTTTTTAGAATTTCTGGCGATATAAAGTCTGGGCCGGGAGCTTTCCCCAACTTCAGGGAACCAATCAAAAGCTGGACCTCATCCACCGTAACCGGTTGCCACTCCTGAAATCTGTCTATAGGGGCAATTTCTACCAATGCTGGGGCAGTTCCAAATTTGGCGTAAAGCTTCTCATAAAACACCTGCCAGCTATCTGGTAAAGGAGAGCCTCTATGCCCTTGGCCGTCCCCCTTGGGTAAGCCATGTATAAGCTCCCAGAATTTCTTTAAATTCCGGCCCCTCGCAGCTTGAATAAGTTTCCCCCAAAGCGCAACCTATGTGCCTTTTAACTTATTTCTTATCAACTGGCGATACATTTTCCTCTTTTGAGCTAGTGATAGCCTCAAAGAATAACACGGTGAGATCTTCACTTTCCTATCCAAACATCTTAATTGAGATCTAACCATGCGGCACTGAGTCAAACCACCACGGGGTAATTTCAGAGATCGTTTTATTACTTGCTGAACTAACCTGCATGGTTAGCAGCGGAGACAATACCATCAGCTCCTCATATTGATGGATAATATCTGATCCCGAATTTTGCATATCTGCACTACCCACCTCTAATGGGAAGGCTCTCAAGCATTTGGCCACTCTATCCTTTAAATCCACTGACCATTTATTCCGTACCAAAACTAGGGAGCCAGCAGATTCCCCAGTAATTGGTCCTAAAGAGGTTCGAGGATTACCAAGGACTAGGCTAATGGGCGAGTGACTCGATATAAATATTGGGACCACTGTACATTTTTCTACCCATATAAAGACAAAGAAAGAGATCATAAAGAGGTCCAGGACACTAGATCCTAGAGGGGAATTAAATGTGAAGTTCCCTATCAAATCCTCCTCTATGCGCCCGTTAACTATTACAACATCCAGGTCCGCTGTTAATTCATCTAGCCTGACTTTCCTTGGCCCTGTCACTTTGTCCCTAGAATGACGCAAAGGGACATATCGGGCCACCACCGTGTTGTCTAAATTAGGATATACTGGCTGAGAAGCTGGATCACCTAATCTGGCGTTGAAATCGCCACCCAATAAAAGGGTAGCCTCTGGGAATTTGATTATTGCCTCCTTCACCTGATCAGTCATTGTGGGCCAAATATCTAAAGAATAATAAAGAGAGTGTTCTGGGGGGATATATGCCATACCCAAGAGCATCTCCCTACCCCCCGGCCAGCGACAGTGAAAAATGGCAAAGTATGCTTCTATAGAGCTAACACACTTTACCTGCACCTTTAGGGGGGAGGCTACTAGTAACAAAAGCCCTCCACTTGGATGGCCGTGCACCTCCGAAGGGAGTGCATTCACCCAATATGTGTCAAAACCCCTCCACTGATCCTGAGGGGGGGGGGGCTCAACCAGCCAGGTCTCTTGGAGTAGGGCAGTATCACCTAAATGCAAAAAGTTATAAAACTCAGGGTCGGCCTGATGCATCCTCCATCTGGATATATTCCATGAGATGAAGGTGAGAGATGCATCAGACCCATCCTTCTGTCATTTTTGGGGAGAGGCCTTGGACGATGTCTCAGAACCCTAGCGGCCAATGGACTGCCTATTGTCCCCAAATCCAAAATGGGTTCACTTGATGAACAACCACCTACCTCCCGCTGTGTATTTTCGGGGGGTGGGGGGGCTTCCATCAAGCTTGTCAGCTTGTTCTGAGGGGATTCTATTTGATCAGTCCCTCCAGCTACTAAATTTCGGGAGGAGTCATGGGCTCCCAGCCTCCTTGGGGGATTTTTGTCCTCTCCCTGTGCCTGAGATCCCATCTGATCACCCCGTGACTCCCCCATACTGGCGGGCAAGATGGCCTGCTTTTCTCCCTGTTGTGCATCCCGGCTCCAGCCCCAGCCCTCTTCCCCAATTGATGTCCAACTCACCGACCGGGAGTATGAAGTTAATAGCAGGGACCGGGGGGGGGGGGATGCTGCCCCCGTCCATCTGCGTCCTCCAGATATTTCTTTATGGAAGTTGGTTGCCCTCTGCTCCTCCGAGATCTTTTAATTTCCCCTAACTGGGATTTAAGTGACTCCAGCTGGTCCAAAAAATGTGCCTGAAACGCAATTGAGGGTGAGGGTAAAGGTTCACTGTCCCATGGAGGCTCCGCTGGTGGATCCGCAGCCAGGGATGGAGAGGCAAGGGTTCGGGCCGGAGGGGGAACATGAGGTACGGAGGGTAGGGTGGGTAAAAATCGTAAGGGAGGGGGGGGACTCTGGTATTGCCCGCTCCCTCCCTCTGGTACTCCTCCCCCATTCCCCTTTTCCCGGGGGGGGGGGTCAGGGTTCTCCAAATACTGGTGGAGGATCATGATTCCTACGTAATGACCCCCTCAGTCTCCTGGGGGCGGGGACCGGGCGGTACGGAGCCGTCCCGTTCCTACAGGCAACCCTCTTATCTTCCCGACTCAGCCCACCGTCCATCCTACTCCCTTCGCACCTCCCTTCCACTCCTCTGATATTCCCGTACCCTTGCTTCAAAGAGAGTCTTCCAGGACCCAGCGACAGATCATCATACCTGCTCCCTTTATTATGTAGATCTCTAGGGGCAGGAACAGAGGGTGATGACCGAGTTGGGGGGGGGTCTGACAGAGGCCCCTCAAGTTCGCTCACCAGACCTTCACCCTGGTGGATCGTCATTTCATGTGGGGCACACCACTGCCCCTCCTGAACCACCTGCTTCGGTTGGAACGCCCTAGATAGAAAAACCCCATACCCCTCCAATTAACTCCTTTGAAATAATATTTGATCTACCATATCAGGGGATTTAAAGGACACAATAACCATTTGTTTCCCCTTAGCATGAATCATTTGGTCCACTGAAATTATATCCCTCCTTGTGGTTGGAAATTCTGTTAGAAGGAACCGGAGGTGCTCCGCAACGTGCAAGGCCGTTACTTACCTTTACTAAGGTGGCATTCAGACATTCAGTTTGTGTCTGAATTTTACAAAATTCGAATGTATCTTGCATGTCTGAAGTCCCTAATTCAAAATATTGTCGTCAATATTGCACCTAAGTAATCCGCAGCTCAAAGCTAGTTAAACCTACCTTTATGCTGTCCGATTGAAACAAATCTGCTCTTTACAGCAGTGTGAAAGTGACATTGTATTCGGTATTAACTGGTGCAAACTTGTCCTGCATGTGAAGGCAACTGTGCTTTCAAGTGTGCTGTTTTACTCCTGCCCCTACGGGATGCAGTAGCAGCACAGGAGATAACGCTGTTTGTTTACAAACAAAGTCTCTGTCCCCGCTGCTGCTGCCACTGTTGGAGCACTAGTAGGAGGCAGAGGCAGGTGAAGGATGGGGTCCGGAGCCAGGGAGGGGAGGTAGAGGAACTTATTTGGGGAGAAACTGGCTGCAGCCTGCTGCCCAGCCATGCTGTAATTTCCTGTTATTGAACCGCACTGAACAGGCGGGTAAACATGCGCTCCAAGAAGGTCTGAATGCGTTATTTCGCTGTTGGGAACAACAGTATGGCACTCATGTGAATGCAACTGGCATTGTTAACAGTGAACTAGAGGAAAAGGATTTTTTTTTAATCCAGATAATTGCTGCATGTGTGAATGAGCCCTAAATCCATGTTGACTCTTCCCCATTAAGCCATGTTTGTCAACATGCCCTGTAATTCTGTCCTTAATTACATTTGCCACCCTCCAGTCCTTGGGTACAGTGGCAGATTTTAGTGACAGGTTACAAATTACTAACAGTAGGTCTGCGATTCCATATTTGAGTTCCGTAAGGAAGGCATACACCTTATGTTGCCTCCAGTTGCTTCCTTCCAAAGTTATTGAAGGGTGCTTTGCCTCTATACTGTGGAGGGCACGACTTTGCCCCCGCGGACTGGGCCAAGTATACGAAATTCAACATATTCTGTTGAATTGCCTTTATGTAGATGGAATAAAACAGTCCTGGCTCAGCAAATTATTAAAGTATAGAAGGTATTGGGCCGCTACTTGCAAATTGGAATTTATTTTAGCGGTCTGCTCCCTGTGACCTTGAAGTGGCTGCTACGTATTAACACCTGATCATTAAAACAAGGATAAATTGGAAAATTTACCTAGGCACTAATTAATTGTAACCCTGATGACCTTGCATTTTCATAAGGAATGGTATGCCCAGATGTATTTGTGCTTGTTGTATGATATTATTTATGCTTTTATAGAGGATGGTTATTTATCTTTATGTCTTACTTTATATTGTTGGCAAAAGGTGACGTAAGAACTGAAGTGTTTTATTTCAAATTTTATGTTTTGCTATGGTGTTATGGCTATAGCGAAAGCTTTGCCTAATAAAATTATGAAAAAAAAATTGAGTTCCTTCAGAACTCTGGGGTGAATGCCATCTGACCCTGGTGACTTGTTAGCATTCAGTTTGTCCTAGAACATCCTCCAATGTCACATTGATTTACAACAGCTCTTCCAATTCCTCACCCACAAAGCAAGGATCTGGCGTGGGTACCTCCCCAAAATCCTCCACAGTGAAGACCGATGCAAAGATCTCATTCAGCTTCTTTGCAATGTCCTTATCCTCCCTGAGCACCCCTTTTACTCCCTTGTCATCTAATGGCCCAACTGACTCCCTAGCAGGCTTCTTGCTTCTGGTGTAAAAAAGGTTTTTGTTGCTTGTTTTTGCCTCTTTAACAAGCCTTGTTGAGAGGAATTTCTGAAAGGAAGGTAGGTAATAACTGGAAAAATATTTGAGTTCATATTATTTGGTATATTGTTCAGAATGAAACAGAAAAGCAGGAGGTAGAAAAAAAACTGCAAAGGGAAATCCAAACATTTAATAGGGAGACCAGAGTCTGTTTCCTTTATTTCTGATCCCAGATATTATCAGTAACTAGTCAAACATTTATTTTTTTCAGGCAACAAAAACAAATCAATATTTTCCACTATAACAAACAGCGAGACGCATAAAATGGACTCTCTCTAATGATGGTAAATAAAGTCCCCCCCATCAGCTTTGAGCCTGGGATTCCATTGGAGATGGTTTTTAAAAATGGATCATGAATGATGCAAGCTCCACTTCTGAAAGCACTGTTCCGGCATGTTGATGGAGTTTGAGCTGGTGATGTGCTTTGTGAATTGATGCGTTTCTCTCATACCGAGTTTAAGAGACTTCCTAAATAACCATTTTTGAATATTTACAGTATGAAATACTTGACATTGCCCTTGCTTTTTTATTTCTGTGCTGCTTTTTAAATGTTTATCTGTGTAAGGCATTTTAAATGTCCCTATTTCAGAAAGGTCTATCTGGCAATGTTTTATATTACTGCCTTTTAATTGGGTTTTCTTTACATTTATAAAAGCTCAGTGAAGAGACTAATTTTTTTAAAAAAATAATCTGCAGGGTTTAATGTTTAATTTAAAGGCTCTTGCCTTTAAATGCTTAAGGCCTAGACTCATTTCAGAGCTTCCTGTCTCCCCACTTGGAAGCTGAGTTAGGCACTCAGAATAGTAACTCAAACTCACCTGAAGAATCTCCTGAAATTTGCTGATTGTTTAAATAACCTGATAAAAAAACAAAAAATGGATTCAGAACAAACCAAGTCAAAACTAAAAAGGGTTTTCATTTGTTTGTTCTTTCCTCCTAAAAAATGTTTGTTTAAAGAGTCAATCCAATTCCAGCTGAAACAGTCTGAAATTTATCATTTTGGATGAATTTGAAATGCTCTGTTGAAATCTGAATCATTTTATTCATCTGAATGAAATCATTCAAATGATCCCCCCAAAATTTACATTTTTTTCTTGGTGCCAAAAAGGCATCAGTTTCATAAAATGTAAATTAAGACTTGAACTTTGCTTTAGTAGGAGAACAAAAAAGCAGTAGGATTGACATGATCCATTATCTCTGAATAAAAAGTAATTGACTGTGCACACACTGTGGTGCTTGTATGTAAAGCTGAAATCCATGGGTGGAGCCACACAAGACACCTTGGGAAGCCTTAACCCACTCTCAGCAGCTGTACCATGCGATGCAGTGCATCATATGGCCGGTGGCTGCAAGATCCCCCCCCCCCCATGAGGCAAGCAGCTGACTGCTATGGAATGCATCCTCAAAAAAAGGCTAAGGGCGCATCGTGTAGCAGCCTTACACAAAATGGGGTAAGGCTGCCCAAAGTACGATAGTCCGTGTGCCCAGGCCCCTTCTGCCCTGCCACTCAGCAAGCTATGTGGCAGAGATTTGAGTGGTAAGCACTGTGTTCTGCACAGCCATGTTACGGCAGGATTTTGGTCAGATCAGGAGAGGGAGGCGGGGCAGGGCCAGGAACTTACTCATGTGCCAGCACCTCGGCTCAGCTCAGCCATGGAGGGTGATCTGACAGAAGCCCACCCAGCTGCCCCACAGGGGGGCCAACTGTATGTCCAGCTCCCCAAGCTGTGCTTGCCTGCTAAAGTGCCATGCAGGGATTGGGTCCTCTCAGGGTGGCCATACTCCCCTTTAAGATGTCACAGTTTTTCAAGTAGCTGGCTCACGCCCCTCCAATGAACCCCCTCTAATGCCTGATAGTTGCAGTGCTGTGGATTTCCCTCTTTTTCTGTTTGTTCCTGGAATTCTGAAGGATGGTGTCGGCATCTCAATAATCCTGAGTTTAGAGCTTATCTTAACTATTTCCACATAATATTTCTGCAAGAAACATGGACCAAGGACCCCTGGTCCTTGAGCATTTTACAACTTACCATGTTCCAGCAGTTTGGGTCAGTAATAAGGGTCGTCTGTGGGTGGGTTGGGTGCCTTATTGCTAATAGGTTAGAGGTGGCTATTATAGCAGTGATTCGCCATCCTCCATGTTTATTGGGAGTGATTCTTAAATATACAGATCACTTGATTTCCCTGATAACGCTGTACATCCCTCCCTCCAATGCTAGATCTTACGATCCTAAGTTATGGCTTATTGTGGGGACTGCATTGGAGAAGATTGCCACTCTTTATCCTAATTGGAAGATTATTTTGACAGGAGACGCCTGACTAGGGCAGGACGATAAATCCCTGGCCCCCTACTACGAGTGCAGCCTACCCGTGGATTCCTGTTTTTTCCATTCTAGGCAATCCAAGGACAAGAAAATTAATAACTCGGGCATTATCTTTGCCAAATTGCTGGTGGAGCACTCTCTATATATTTTAAATGGTTCATGTTTTAATGATCGTAGCGGTGAATTTACTTTCTTAGGCCCCGTAGGATCCAGTGTGGTCGATTATGTTGCCGAACTTGCCATCTCATCTAATGCCTTATGCTTGTTTAAGGACTTCACGGAGGGATGGAGCCAGGTCAGTGATCATTTGCCGCTGAGTTTCTTTAACGTTGCCAGGCTCAACCCCTGATGTTTTCATGCCTGGGGGGCATTTGCACTTGCATGCTGACAAGGATAGACACTGCTCGATCAAATGGAGCAAATCCATAGAGGCGGCCTTAGAACGCCTTATGTCAGAAGGACAGGTTATTGAAACAAGGGCGGTTATTATTGGAGGGGCAGATGATCGGGAAGTCATTCGAGCTTTTTCGCTATTGAGCCATAGTATCCACCAGCTACTGATTTCTAAATGCCAAGCAAACACTGGTGCAGGATGGAAGAGCCAGAATAATCAAGTCTGGTTTGACCATGACTGCCATAAAGCTAAGAAAAAGGCTGAGCTTCTGTATACTCAGTATCAGAGGGGTGACACTTCTGTTGCCCCCCCCAATACTTTTCAGCTAAGGCAGAGTATAAGAAACTTATTCAATCCAAGAAACATAGCTACTGGGTAAGTTACTGGCTTAATCGGCTCAAAGCAGCAGAATCTAGGGATAGTAAGAAGTTTTGGCTTCTGGTCAATGGACTGGGTAAGAAAGAGCCAAGCAGTCTGATACCTACAGTGCCCGATCAACTATGGTTCAGACACTTTGAGTTTCTCTATGCGGGGGAACCTGATGACAGAAGCTCCCTAGACTTAGTAGTAGATAATGCTTCTTTGCTGATCTGGCCCCCGGTGTCTGACTTGGAGGTAGATATACTGGAGTGGATACCATCAAAAAGGGCAAGGTGTCGGGGCCAGATCTTATCCCTAATGATTTCATTAAACAATTTAAGATCTAGTGGGTACCACTGCTGTCAGCCCTTTTTACAGCTATTAATAATACAGGACGCCTCCCTTCTAATTGGGAGAAAGCTGTTGTCATCCCTATTTACAACAAAGGTGATCGAGCTGAGCCATCTAATTACAGGCCCATTAGTTTACTCTGTTGCATCAGTAAGATCTATGGCAAATGGCTACTAGGTAAATTAAATGCTTGGGTGGCAGATAGTCAAATTCTACATCCTGAACAGGCCGGATTCCAGAAAGGCCATTCTACTGTAGAACACTGCCTATTGCTGCAATGCTTAGTTGAGAAGCATGTAAAGGACAATGGTCAGTTTTTTGTGGCCTTTCTGGATCTCAAATCAGCATTTGATTCAGTTAGTAGAAACATTTTTTGGGATAAGTTAGGCCGCTTGTCTATCGACAAAAGGCTCTTGTTTCTACTCCAAAGGCTCCATGCGGATTCCTCTTTGGCAGTCAAGACTAGTAGACAGGGCCAACTAACCGATAAGATCCCCAACTTTTCTGGGGTAAGACAGGGTTGTGTGCTTGCCCCTTTGTTAGCCAACCTGTTTATTAGTGATGTTATTCCACAGCTTGCCCAGTCCAATTTCCTCCCCCACACCCCCCAAACTGATCTCCCATCATATAGGATGTCTTCTCTATGCAGAAGACATTGCCATTATGTCCCAAACCCATGTTGGCCTTAATAGGCAACTCAAATGTTTTGCAGACTATTGCAAGTCCAACAAACTACTCATTAATTATAAGAAATCTCAAGTTATAGTCTTTTCTAAATCCAGTAAGACATTTAAACGGGTTTTGAATGGCTATTGCATCCAGCAAGTAAAGGTCTTCAAGTATTTGGGCCTTTTTTTCCAGACCTTGAGCAGGTGACATGAACATCACGAAAGGGCATACACCTCCACTAAAGGATCTTCTCTGGTTATCCAGAAGCTATTTCGGAGTACTGGGTGATGTGCCTTGGATTTGGCAATAAGTCTTTAATAGTAAAACCCGGGCCCAGTTCCTGTACGGTGCTGAATTATGGGTGCCTCTTTCTGGTTTTAATCTGAACAGAGTACAATCCCAATTCTTGCAAGGCCTCATGAGGGTCCCCAAAGGAACAATCATTGCCTCAATCAGAGCAGAGGTTGGGCAGAGTAGTTGGACCGAAGCGGCATGGAGGCTAGTATTGCGGCTTTGGTTGAGACTGCTTAGATCTCGGGAAACAGGGCTTGTTAAATTCTAGTCAGATGATCTTTTTAAATGTCAATGGATCAAGGCCATCAAGGCCTTTTTGTCAAATTTAGGCTTTTTGCACGACTATTTGGACAGGAAAGATTTGTGCGCCGTTAAAACAGAGATCTTGCTTAGACATGCTGATGTGACTTGGCAAGAAGAAATTGCTAAGATCAGGGCTTCCCTCCATATGGTTTGCTACCTCCACTTGATACCTAAACGGGGGCTTATGGCCTCTTACTTAACCTTCCATATATCCCTGAGGGGAAGTTCTTGTTTCTTAGCACCTGTTTCAACGCCTTTCCTACTATAGTGCTTGAGGGCAGATTCCGAGATATTAAGTTCTTGGATAGGCTCTGCCCGTTTGACCATCTGGTGGCAGAAACTGTAGATCACATCCTGTTTTCTTGTCATTTGTACGACCACCTATGCAAGGAACTTCTTTCCCCATTTTTGCTGCAATATCCTGGCAGGACCGATCTTAGTTTATGGTTTCTTGTTCAATCTAACGCAGACCCAGAGAGTACATCGACGGTTTCCAAATTTCTAATTTTGACTATGAATTGCCGTCACCATTTTCTGCAATTTAAGTTCCCAATGGCGGATGAAAGGGTGAGCTGCGGCACTTAGTTAACTCAGTTTGTCCCCCCATATATATGTTGTTTTGATTTTTAGACTATGTTTCTGGAGTTCCTCACCATTTAGGCTGCTGGCTGAGTCCAGTGTTTTGGGATATGAATTTGGTGTTATAGATGCCATCAATGATGCAGATGATTATTGTTTTGGGTCTGGAGGGAGATTTAATAGCTTAATACCCATAGTTGATTAATGATCTGTGTATTTTTGTAAGTTCAGGGTTCCTTGTTATCTTGATATTTTGAACATAGGGGAGCTTACTTATTGTTACTTATTTTTCTTTATATTTTGTTATTTTTAATTTTATATTTTACCTTTCTTTTTTTTGCAATGGCCATCGGCCACACATAATACATTTAAATTTTACTCCCCTTTAAAAAGAGGACACTTATGAAAAATACTTGTTGCAGGGCTGCGTTGGTTCCACTGCAGCCCTGCATCATGTATTTTATAAGTGTCCTCTTTTAAAGGTGAGGTATGGCCACCCTAGACCCTCTGCAGCTCATGTGGCTGCACCCCAAGGGCCATGTACAAAGACTGCTTTGAATTTCATGTGGCTTCAGAACGTATACCAGCTCAACCAATCAAGCGGATCAGCATCAGCCTCTGATCCAAGTGAAACAAATTCAAAGAGAAAATGGGTGAAAAGAGCTCATATTGAGAGAGACTCTCAGGAAAGAACACCAAGAAACCGAACTCTGTTTACTGCTCCTCATTACGGAGCAGTCTCGAAGATTCACCACATCTGATAAAGACACATGTGACATTTAAAGTTGTCCTATGCTGTATAGCTGTCAGGCTCCGGGGTCGGAGCCTAGGGAAAGGATGGAGGGGAAGATGAGGGAAGGCAAAAGGGGAGCCACAGGATTAGCAAGGGAACCTCTCAGCCGCTCTCTGATATCCAGGAGATAAAGCAATCCGCATAAGTACCAGCCAAGCTGGTCTAGGAAGGCATATGACTCATCATCGAGGGGGAGGGACAGGGAAGAAACACACAGGGCTGGGAACTGGAAGACAGGGATCAAGGGATCAACACAGGGGGCGCCAGAGGCCGAGGCAACGAGGGGGCGCCAGAGGCCGAGGCAACGAGGGGGCGCCAGAGGCGAGGGGGCGCCAGAGGCCGAGGCAACGAGGGG
>QEPC01007237.1:2468849-2505283 GCA_003113815.1 Sphenodon punctatus
GCCGATCCGGCGGCCTCAGCGCCGGCTGTGGTTGCCGGCGTCAGAGATGCTCTAGGCCTTCCGGGGAAACTCGGAAGTTCCCTGGAAGGCCTAGAGCGTCTCTGACGCCGGCAGCCACAGCCGGCACTGAGGCCGCCAGACGGCCCGCCGCCGCTGCACCCGGAGCTCCGCAAAGGTAGGTAAGCACTCAACTTTAGGGGTGATCCCTGGGGGGTTGGGGGGGTGAACACCCCCCCAAGGGATCGGGTCTATACTCACCAGCGACTGCGGGGACGCCACGGCCGCTGGTGCGGGGGGGTGGGCATGAAGCTCTAGAAGGTCTCAAATATAGCCAAGGCCTAAACTGAACAGGGCCCTGAAAACCAGCAGTGCAATCAAACCTCAATCTGTCGTTCTACGGGCAGCCAATGCAGAGGAGACAGGACAGGCAGAATATGATCACAGCTAACTAAACCAGTAAGCAGCCACCATGTTGCATTCTGAACAAGATGCAAGCGACAGATAAGCAGTGCCAGTAGCCCATAAAAGAGGGAATTACAACAATCAAGTCTCAGTCACCAGGGCATGGGTCATTGTGGCAAGGTCAGACTGGCATAAATAAGGGCATAACTTATGCAAATTGTGTAGTTGAAAAAAGCATTTCTGTACCACATCCAATACCTGAGTTTTCATAGACAAAAAATGGTCAAAAATGACACAAATATCTGCAATCAAAAAGCATATTTGCATAGTCACTTTATGGTTATTCAGTGACTTCATTTTAGCTACTGCACTGCACTAATAGTACTGAAATAATCAAAATGATTATCAGATGAAGTGGGAACCAAATGGCAGTTATTTGCTTCCTTGGATATGGTTTGAAGCAACTGAAATTGATAAAGACATTCACTATGGATGTTTGAGTACAAGGTCTCCATTGCTGTAGCCACCAAGCACTTCATCTTGAATCACAAAGAGATTTGGGCTCTGATCCCCAAAGTACGACACAGGTACAAGTTCCACTGTAAGTGTGTGGGGTTTGTGCTGGCACAGCACTTTGGGGAATCAGATCCAAAGCCAGAAGTGGTAGCAGCTGATTCTGAGCAAAATTTGCCTACGTGAGGGAATGCCCTGAATCCCAGAAGTCCACCCACCCCTTGAAACTTCCCCTTGCCAATCCCAACCAGATACAGAATGTATTCCTCTCTCCTGGCTTCCTTCCCCCACCACACATACTCCAGCTATTGTAAAGCAAGGTTCCAGATTCACTGGGAGGGAGCAACAATTGCCACAGCCAAGGTGACAGAGAGGACCATGCCCTAAGCCCTTGGTACTCAAAGTGGGAAAAAGGCCCCCAGGGTGAGTTTGGAAAATATTCTGGGGTGAGGGGGTGCAAGAAGGATCCCAGTTGGCAAACACCTAGCTCCACAATTTCACTGAGCTGGGGGAGTCACCAAAGTAATGAGATGGCCTGGCAAGGGGAGAGAAAGGGGAAGTAATAAGAGGATGAAGAGGGGAAGAGAAAGGGAGGGAGCAAAGGTCTGTGTTTGTTTGTGTGGCAGAAGGGGGCACAGTTCAAAAAGTTTTGAGAGCCACGGTCCTAAGCCACAGTCCCTTATGAGTCCCTCCTTTTCCTCTCCTGGCTAGGGGACTCTGTCCCACACCTTGCTGTTGCTGGTTCTCCCACTTCCTCCCTTCTTCCAGCTGCCACTCATTAGAAGTCAGAAAATGCTATTGAGCTGAATAATTATAATGACATAAGGTGCCATACATGCCCTTAGAAAGCTAAAGGGTGCCGAGAGCATGCATATTGATTTATTTTACGAAGAGGACAATCACCAGTGTATTCAAACCTACAAGTGCATGTCAAGGACTCTAAAATACAGTCTAGTGCAAATAGGATGCATTTAGGTTGAAGAGGTGAATTTCCATCCTGATTACTGAGTCAGGGTAAAAACAAGTGTGACGCGAGACCACTATGGCCTGCCTGGGCTGGGGAACCACCCAAACATCTATTCCCCAGCAGCCAGATGTTGGCCCAGGACTGAGCCGACATCCTGGGTGAACATTCCATCCCAAGGGCCACCCAGGTAGGTCAAGGTGGACTAGAGCAGGCCAAGGCATCTGTTCAACCCTGCCATCCCTGCCACGGGGCAGGGGTCACCATGGCCAGCAGTCATGACTGTACATCATTGGCCTCCATGCCTGCCCATCATGGCAGGGCTAGTTGTTCGCAGGTCTGTTACATTGCCTCACCTAACCTGGGGGAGAGAAGGGGGTGTCGATGGGATGGCTCTCCGGCTGCCTGGTAGGGATGGGCGAACAGGTCGCGGTTCGGTTGTTCGGTCATTCGGTCGTTTGGTTCGGTCACCGGGTTTGGGTTTGGTTGGGGATCCGAGTTCAGGTTCGGTCGTTCGGTTTGGCCGTTCGGAGATCAGTTTCAGTATTGGTCTAGTTATCGCATGGTCCCGTGATCGTGTCAGAAGACGGAAACCAGAAATTCAAGTGCATGTGGAGCTTGTGTGGCGAGAGATCATGTGTGGTGTGGCTGGCTGGCTGTTTTGGTTTGTTTCATGTGTTTTTTGGCTGTATTGGACTGTGTGTTGGTTTGACTGTTAGTTTGGCTGGTT
The DNA here is from genome assembly GCA_003113815.1 of Sphenodon punctatus. Classification (NCBI taxonomy): domain Eukaryota; kingdom Metazoa; phylum Chordata; class Lepidosauria; order Sphenodontia; family Sphenodontidae; genus Sphenodon; species Sphenodon punctatus. Next base: position 2,471,459 of record QEPC01007237.1, read on the forward strand.
GGTGTGTTGGTGAGTTACTGTGTTTGGATTTTTTTTGTAGAAAAAAATAAATGAAGACGGTTCTGATTAAACACGGGGGGGGGGGGGGGGNTGGAGCCGGTGGTGGAGGAGGAGCAAGAGCCGGGCACAGGAGGTGCTGCCACTCCTGCCAGGTTTGTAAACTTTTTTTTTTTACTTTGAGGACAAGAAGAATACTATCCTTTAGAGCGAGCTCACTGGCGTGCGGGTGGGGGTGGTGGGCAGTCAGGCACAAACAGTGGGCATCAGCAAGTGGCAGAGGATGTCTCCCACAGAGAGAGAGGGTACTGTGGTGGGCTCTTCCAGCAGTCAGGCATGAACATGAGCACCCCCACCCAAACATGTGCCAGCCATCCCTAGCAAGGGTCTCTACTCTCTAGTTGCCATCCCTACCCAGCACCCCCAAATAAGGGCCAGATTTGCACATGCCAGTCAGAGTCTTTCCAGTTGCCATCCCTAGTGCCCCAGGGAGAACAGGATTTGCACATGCCAGCCAAGGTCTCCCCATTGCCATCCCTCCCTAGCACCCAAAGAAGGGCAGGATTTGCACGTGCCAGCCAGAGTCTCTCCATTCGCCATCCCTAGCATCCCCTAACATCCCAAGGAAGGCAAGATTTGCACATGCCAGCAAGGGTCTTTCCAGTTGCCATCGCTACTAGCACCCCAAGGAGGACAGGATTTGCATGTGCCAGCCAGAGTCACCATCTCCAGTTGCCATCCCTAGCATGCCAAGGAGGGAGGACTACAGGCATCATCATAAATGCATGATATTACTTAGGTGTTGTTAACTTGTTTATGTGTACCTGTTTCAGAGAGGGTGAGGATGAGGAGGAATCTGTTGCTGCCAGTGCCAGGCGCAGGAGGTCACCAAGGCAGAGGTCGCCAGTGCGACTGTGCACAAGCCGGTCCGATGTCTGGTGGTTTTATGAGAAGGGTGACAAATACGCCATCTGCAAGGTAAGGCACAGGGGCTGGAACAACAGGGAATGGACTGCCGTATGACCGGTTAGGAATGGAAGTCCCCTGCAGAGAGAGATTGGCCACCAACTCACTTGTGGAGACAGAATGCAGGCAGGGCTTGATAACCATCATCATCAAATTTTATTGTGCAGCCAAAGGCTATTACAATACATATATTTACACATATACATATACACACACACTCACACACATATGCATAAACAAAATAAAATACAATATTCATAAAGAATGTTATCCAGAAAGAATATACATATACATTCCATATCACTCCGTACTACCCAAATGAGATTTCCTAATCAACATATAAATATAACAAAACTTAGCTATAGCTCTAGACACCTCCAAGTCTACATGATTGAAAAATTCCCTAGCCAAATCCCCAAGATCTTGGGAGCCTATAATGAATGTAAAAGCTCCCGTCTGGGGCCACTAAGGGCAGTACAGTGAAAAAGGATATGATCACTAGAATCCAATTCCTGTAAGTCACAAAGCTGGCATAGCCTTTCATGTCTAGGGACACCCTTGTAGCGCCCCGCTAGCAAAGCTGAGGGGTAAACATTGCACCTGAAACAGGTGAAAGCTCTTCTTTGCCCAAAGTCCAGCCAAGAGTATAGATAGCTAACACCCAAGCAAGAATGGCTGGACACCTGATATTCTGGAGCTACTACCTGTACAGACAACATAGCCCTCTCGTTTTGAAACTCCTGGTCCAGCAGTCTCCTCCGTATCAGGGAGAGAGAACCAGCAGGGCCCACAGGCCTTAGGGAGTTGCTTGAAAATCCCAGATGATTGACTTCAATCTCAACCAAACGTGCCCAAGAGTATGTAACCCCTCAGTCACCACCTGGGCCAAGAGGGAAGAGTCCTGGGGTGGAAATAAATGGACTTTCACCCAATAGTTCAGAAGCAACTGCAGGACCCCAGTCCTAAAAGAAGAACTCGAGGTCTCCAGTCTCAAAATCACCTGCGGGGTTCCTCTAGGGACCCCCAGAACAGAACATATCACTCGATTTTGCAAAGGTTCCAGCCTAGATAGAAATAAAAGGCCCCAGACAGGGAAAGCATAGAGGCATTGGGTAATGACTTTAGCTCTAAAGAGCCACAAAGCCGGCAATACTAATCTCCCCCCGCCATTAAAAAAAATGGCCGAAGATCTTCTAGCCTGTGCCACCACCGCCTCCAAATGGGGTTCCCAACTCAAAGAGGAGGTAAAGATTACACCCAGATATTTAAACATCTTCACCTGCTCTATAGCATTATCTCCAATTGCCCAATGATGCACTGTTTTAGCCCCCCCCAGAAGCACATTACCATAACTTTGGTTTTTGCAAAGTTGATTCGGAGATCTTCCCTGGCACAATATTCTCCAAATCTATGTAACACTCTCCTAAGTTCGACCACAGTCTGAGAAGGCAGGACCGTGTCATCGGCATACAGAAGGACTGGAATCCTTCTGGTGCCTATCCGAGGAGCATGGGTGTCTGTGGACTTCAGAAAGGAGATCATATCATTTAGAGAGAGGTTAAATAAAACCAGGGCCAAAAGGCAACCCTGCCTAACTCCTCGATGTACAGGCACTGCCCTAGAGAGCGCTTGGCCAGGCACCGAGCGTATGTGGATTTGGTTACAACAATGCATCTTAATAAGCAAATAAATTAGGCATGGGTCCATTGAGGTATTTTTGAGTTTAAACCATAGCCTTTCCCTATTGATTGAATCAAAGGCCATACTGAGATCAATGAAGCCTAGATAAAATTTGCCCTGACGAGCTACATATCTGTCAGCAAGGAGAGACAGAACAAATATCTGGTCCATAGTAGACTTCCTGCTTTGGAAGCCAACTTGCTCAGACTCCAACAAATTGTTTCCCCCCAACCAGAGCAACACTTTTTCCAACAAAAATCTGGCATAAAGCTTTCCCACAATGCTGAGCAGGCATATAGGATGGTAGTTCCCAGGAAGGGTGGGATCACCCTGTCACGGAGAAACATGGGGTCACATACGTGTAAAACTGGACTACATGTTTGGTAAATGTGTAGTGCCTAGGGTTTCACATGTAGGTAATGCTACTATACGTGTACACTACGTAATGTCAAAGGTTCCACATGTTTATATGCATATACACGATGTACTGTCAAAGGTTCCACGTGTTTGTAATGTTAACTCTGAGAACGGTAGAACTCAAATTACAGCTCAGGTTGGGCCTCTGAATCATCACCAGGCTACACAGGATACAAACAGATACCAACGTGTATTGGGGCCAGACAGATGGCCAGGGACATCAACAATGGTAATGAAGGTAGCCATTGGCTACACGTAAGAAGACACATAGAAGCCTGATAAGAGAACAAAGGGAATTCTAGAAGCCAGGAGAATGGGCTAAGAGTTTCCTCTAGGATATATAAGGACAGAGATCCCAGAAGGGGAGTTGTTTATTAAGGAGACTACTTGAGACTTCTTCCTGCAAAGTCAGCTTGAGCGTCTGCATATGAAAGGGACCAGCCTTAAACAGCAGGCTGGGGAAAGATGAAGAGAGAGACAGATTCCGCTCTCAAAAGCCAAGAGCCCAGCCATTCACCTGCATGTCTGAGAAAACCAGAACTTCTGGACCTTGATCTAGGGTAAGATGAATAGTTTAGGAACTCAACAATATAAGTTAGGAATGCGTTATATTTACCTTTGATTTCTAATAACACTCTGTTTAACTATCTGTTTATGTAATCAATAAACTGACTTCTTATTTCATAAAGAAGTGGTCTAGTGTCTAATATTGGAACACAAGTGAGCTACAAGAGCCCTCAAGCTCTTGCAAACCCAGAGAGTAAAGAGTCTGGAAACGGGAAGGATCGGGCCCTTGGGTGACAAGAAGTTTCATTGTGGCACACTTGAATTAGCCAGTGAGTGAAACTGATTCAAGAGAACTGTGCGCAAGGGAAACTGAGTCACTCAAACCCGCTAAAGTGGAGGGTGCGGACCCCCAATCCCGTGACACACCCTTCTCAAAAATTGGCACTACAATGCCACTCAGCCAAGATTCTGGGATCTGCCCCGATTCATTCGGTGATTTCAGACGTTACGTTTTTGGTATTCACCACAGTCAACCTCAGTCAAACGTGGGTGGTGGTGAAAGTCGTGCACGTCTGTTTGCTCACATCCAGATGTTCACCACAGTCAAACGCGGGCCGGGGTGAATCTAACCATGCTTCGTGAGGTTGGGGCGGGAGGAGGGCCAGAAGTGTGGTGATTGTTCATCACGGCAGGGGTGAAAGAAAAGTAACTTCTGAAGGGAAAGCCCGGCCGTGATGACCGGAAATGAACACGGGCAGTGGTGACGGCATGCAGCGTCGTTGCTAGGCAACCTACAACAAGTGGACCACGGAGGGAGATTTAAAGGGCAGGAAGCAGCAGGTAACGTGGCGGTGTAGGAGATGGAGAGGAGGGTGGCAAAAATGGAGTGGAGGATGGAGAGAGAGGGCGAGGAGGAGGAGGCGTAGAAACAGCAGCATCAGCAGCAGCTGCAGCTGCAAGAGCAGGAGGGTGAACCCGGACCAGCGGGGGAAACCCAGAAGCTCGCGGGGCCTCCCAAGAAGAGGGTAAGGGGCGCATCAGGGGACGGGTGGGTCGGAGAGGGGGACAGGAGGGGCACATGAGGGAGGGAGGGAAAACAGCCGACAGGAGCATAACCAGCAGCCCCCACTGTGCCCTCTAACAGACCAGCAAAAGAGCATGCGCCCAGGAAGACCCAGAGGTTGGAACGAGCCAGGGGCAGGTGGAGGCAGGCGCTCAGGAGGAGCAGGAGGAGGTAGTGGTGGGGCCTGCACCCCAGCGCCGATACCAAAGGGGGGGGTCAGTGGGGGCTCCAGGAGACTCTCATTGCTATCTGGGCAACACCGGAAATGCAGGCGGAGCTGGCAGTCAATGCCAGAAACGAGCAGGTGTTCGCCCAGGTAGCCACTGATATGGGGGAGGCAGGATATGACCTAATGCCCACACAATGCTGGACAAAGATCAAGGAGCTCAAAATGGGCTTCAAAGACATTACGGACAACAACCGGCGCTCAGGGCGGGCTACACGTGCCTCCACCTTCATGGAAGCGCTAAGCTGGGTGCTCCACCAAAAGGGCTCCATAATATCCCTGCACCCAGTAGGAGGGGGCACCCGGGAGGAGCGGCCCACTCAGGATGACCCCTCCCTTGCAGCCGCAGGTGGTGACCCAGGCCCAGCAGCCGGTCACATACATCAAGGATGAGATGCCCAGCACCTCCGGCACATGCCCCCGATGCCCCCTAGTCCGACATCGTGGGGACTGCATACGCTCGCAACGACTCCAATGAGGTGGAAGGGGAGGAAGATACGGTAACCCTGACCCTCGCGCCCTGCAGACCGGGGGACCGGCTGGACACCAGCCCCAGTGACCGGCCGGTGTCAGAGGAGACAGTCACCGAGGGAGCAGGTAAGGACAGCGCAGTATAGTCACACAGAGCACCTAGACAGGAGGGGGGTGGGATGAGACTGTTCCACACCCTTGTGACTGATCTCTACCCTTCTCCACAGAGCCACAATGAGCATGGGAAGGCAGAGGCTGTGGGCCACCTGTACCACCAGCCCAAAGAATGAGGGAGCACCAGGCATGGGTGTGCAGGTGGAGAGAGGATCTAGCACAGGAGCTCATCCATACCAGCACCCAGCAGATGGAGGAGATGCTGGCGGCTGTGAACTGGCTGGAGGAGGGGGACAACAAGGGCACTCCAACAGGTGGAGAGGAGGGACAGGGCGCTGGTAGCAGAAATGAGAAAAGACAGGTGGCTGCTGCACAGAGACATGAACAGGCAGATGGAGGCACTCCAGGCCCACTTGGACCAGCAGGACCGCCGGTCCAAGGAGCTGTCCAGAAAGATGGACCACTCACTGGAGCAGGGTACGTCCCTTCTCCTGCAAGCTGGGGCCTTGAGTGCCTTCATCCTGGCAGCAGCCCTGCCAAGGGCCATACCAGCGCTCAGAAATCCACCCCCCCACTCCCAGTTTGCCCCGGCAGCACCGCAACACCCTCCTGCACCACAGCACCAAGGACCACGGGTCCAGGGATCCATACCACCACAGCATGGCCTCCAGCACACAAACAGCCTGGGGCACAGAAGGCTAGCACCGACACAGGGGGTGGATGGGGGGCAAGGGGGTTCCAGGGGCACTGTTCCAGCAGTCGGTGCTGGAACACCAGCCCAGCCACCTGGAAGCACATCCCCCTCCACGTCTGAAGAGGGGGAGTCAGTTGCCACAGCTAGCTCTGTAGGCAGGGGGAGGGGCAAGCAAGGGGTTCTAGGGGACGTAGGCGGGGCAGGGCAGCCTAGGTTACTGCTGCCATAAGGGCCACTCCATCCCACGGGGGGAGGTTGGGGGTTGCGGTGAGGCGGGGATGGTGGGTACACGGGTTTTAGGGGTATGTATATGGTTATGGGTGAGCACATTCATAAATATGGAGCACAACTGTATAGTGTCTGTTGCTTTATTCAATGCAGGCAAGGTGCTACAGCATTANCACAGCTAGCTCTGTAGGCAGGGGGAGGGGCAAGGATGGGGAGTAGGGGGGGTTGGGGATGGTGGGTACACGGGTTTTAGGGGTATGTATATGGTTATGGGTGAGCACATTCATAAATATGGAGCACAACTGTATAGTGTCTGTTGCTTTATTCAATGCAGGCAAGGTGCTACAGCATTAGCTGTGTGGCTGCATGCACTGTGCGGTCGACGGGACGTAGGTCCAAGGCGACGGGGGCACTAGGGACAGGGCATGCGCTTTGAGTGACGTGACAGCGCTGACCCAAGGCTCTGTACAAAGCGGTAATCGCGGGGGTTCGGCGCCACCTGCAAGCTAGTGTCTGTTCCTGGTACTGTGGGTATCCATGTGTGCGCCCTTGATTGACTGTCTATCTGATCTGGCATGTGTGTGTATGCGTGGGTCTGTCCAACCTTGGTTGCCGGCATCTGTGCACTGTCCCCTCCCTTCGCCTCACTCCACAGTGGGCCCATTGTTCACTGGCTGCCATTATCGGTTGGCCTTTATAGCCCCCGTCTGACTGTGCAGCCCCCCTACCCCACATCCCATGTAACCCCTATGGCTGCTGCGGCTCAGATCCTCCGTGATCTGATCAATGGCAGCAGCATCTCAGCCAGGGGGCCCGATCGGCAGCTCCGGGGGCTCTGTCCAGGCCTGGACCTCCCGTGAGAGCATGGCCCTATGCGATCTGTGGAGTTCTCCCATCGTCCAGCATTGCCTTCGCTCCTTGCCCACCCAGTTGGATGCCTATCGTTGCCTGAGTTATGGAATGCTTCACTTCGGCTATGTTGTGACTGGTGATGAATGTCACGTGCATTGTGAGGAGCTGGGGCTCATCCCCTTTCCTGAGGGACACCTACCATCCACACTGGGGGTCCTTGCAGCATGGAGTCCCACTGAGACAGCCTCCGCCCTGTGCATGTGTGCCTTCCCAGGATATGCGACCTGCCTAGATGAGGGTGGCCCAGCCGTGTCCGTGTCCTACTTCATCAGGGTGCAGGGGGCGCGTGGGTACCCACGCTCCCACAGGGATGCCTACTACAGTCTGCTGAAGCTCTCCCACCTGCCCTGGCCTCCAGCCGCTGATTATGGCATGCCTCCCCCCTTTGGCCTGGAGCTGGCGGCCCTGTCGGAGGTTTGCAGCCGCTCTGATGTGCAACTCTGAATGAGCTGTGCGGATCCCTTCAAGTCCTTCTACCTGATCTGCTTCCACATGGCCGCCTGGGACTTCTGCTGGGGTCTGTGGCAATGGCCACGCTATGCACACCTATTGACTTTACAGCCACCAGCATTCGATGGTAGCTCCGGCAGCAGTGTGTAGGGAGCGACAGCCACGTCTGGCTGCTGTGTGCATCCTCTGCACTTGCCTTCTGCATGGGACCTGCGTGTTGTGTCACCTTGTGGACTGCTGGACCCCCTGTGACCCGGCTCCGCTCGGCTTTCACCCTCATGCCTTGGCTTTACGTCCTCTGCTCCAGGACCATTCGAGTGGCATTCTGTGGATTAGTCACTGGGAGTCCTATGTCTCCAGGATCAGCCTCCCCCATCCTGGCGCCCAGCACTTCAGCACCTGGACCTGTTTGACACAGTCTGGGGGGGATGGGGATGCTCTCTCACCTTGGTGAAAACTGAACTCCTTATCTTCCCCCCTCATCCTTCCTCTCCTTCCTCACTGTCAATAACTATTGATGGAGTCACCATCCTGCCTGTCCCCCAAGCCCGTAGCCTAGGCTTCATCTTTGACTCAGCCCTTTCTTTTAAACCCTACATTGACTCTGTTGCTAAATCCTGTCGCTTCTCCCTCCATAACATTGCTAAGATTCGCCCTTTTCTCTCTGTCTCGTCTGCCAAAACTCTTGTTCATGCTCTGGTCATCTCTCGCCTCGATTACTGTAACCTCCTTCTCACTGGCCTTCCCCGGTCTCACCTTTCTCCCCTCATCTCTGTCCAAAATTCTGCTGCCAGGGTCATCTACCTCGCCAGTCGCTTCGACCATGTGCAGCCCCTCCTCTCTTCGCTTCACTGGCTTCCCCTTCCTGAACGAATCCTGCACAAGCTCCTAGTCTTCACCTATAAAGCTCTTCACAACCTTGCTCCCCCCTACCTCTCTGCACTTATCGCCCTCCATACTCCAGCCCGTGCACTTCGCTCCTCCTCTGTCCCTTCTCTCACCCTTCCACGCCTTCCCTGCTCCCCTAAGCGCCTTCGTCCCTTCTCACTTGCTGCCCCCCATGCCTGGAACTCCCTCCCTGTCCACATCCGCCTTGCCCCCTCCCTTCATACCTTCAAATCTCTCCTTAAAACTCACCTCTTTCGCTCTGCTCTGTCTGACTCTTTATCCTGCTGAGCCACTATTCCTATACCTACGATCGGTTTACCCTTATCCTTGCAACATGGACCTGCCTGCTGTCATTCTCATCGTAACCAAGCCAAGTACGTGCACTTGAGACCTCGCATCTTCATGAATGTTAGACCCCTTGTCTCTCCCTCTGTTCCCCTTCCTAAGTCTCTCCCCCAGCTCCTGTCTCTCAGATTGTAAGCCCTAGGGGCAGGGACCGTGTCTATTTTATTACTTTGTAAAGTGCCATGTACACTGCTGGCGCTATATAAATGTTTGTTAATAATAATAATAATAATTGGTGGTCCCCCCCTTCCTTCTTAGCCCCCGTGCCCCCCTTGTGGTTTCCCTGCTCATTTATCTTCTCACTCCGGCACTGTATGCTTTATTGCTGGCTCATTGAGGCATGTGCACACAATAAATGCCTGCTGTGTTTCACTGTGCCTGTGCCACCTCCTTGCTGTTGTGACTTCCTGGGTCCCCCTTCCACTTGCCCTTGTACCCCAGCCCCCTCTCCCCCTGGTGATGGTCTGACCATACCAGCCCCCCCTCCCATGCGCCCTGGCGGTCAGGGACTTTCCTGTGTGCATCGGGTATGTGCCTCCCTCCGCCCCCTTGCTCCGCTCCCCTTTGTCTTGTGGATGTGCAGCCTCGTGTGTGTGTGTGTGTGTGTGTGTATGTGTGTGTGTGTGTTTCTGGTTTTGAGGTGCACACACCTTCTGTGTGGTCACTATTTGGAAGCTCGACTCATGCAGCTTCACCCTCCACCCCCCCTTCGTGTTTCCCTTCTCTGGGTGGGGCCCTCCTCTGTCTTTGGCTTCGTTTGCCCTCAGTCGGCCATGTCTGCATTTGCGTGACCCCGTCGCATTGTTGGGCTCTCACCGTGGCTCTCACCACTTCTGTTGAGTTCCCCCGGGCCGTGGTCTCTCCAGGTCACCCTGGGCAGTGGTGCCACCCCTGTCATGTCTGTTGGGGCCGTGAGGCTCACCACGGCCCGTGGTGACTCAATTGACACCGGGGTGGGATTCACTGTGGTGAATCTCACCATGCCACGTCTGAAATCACCCATTAATCACAGAAAAAAGGGGGGGGGGCAAAAAACTAGCCCACCATTCAGGTTCGCACTTCAACAACTCAGGGGGGATGAAATCCTTTCCAGGAGAGGGCTTGACACAGACCATTGGTCTGATGCAGTATGGCACTTCTTATGCTCCTATCTTTTTATGTTCTCTAGATCTGCTTCAAAAGATTCAGGAGGCAGAGAGAGGGGACCACATCAGGGCTAATCACCCATATTGAGAAGCTCCACAGCCAGAAGGTGACTAGGCTGCAGGACTCTGGTGTGGCCATGGAGCTGGAGCATCAGTGCTGGAAGAAGGGGGGGGGGAGGCAACCCAAAAGACACGCCATCAAAGCCCTTCCCCCTCCTCCAGCTCTGATGTGGAGTCCCCTGGGAGTCTGCAGCGGCAAGGGTCTTTCGGGCTGAGGTGGAGAGGCCCACCCGGGACTTTGTGGCTGGCCTACAGCAGCAAGCAGCCACCATGGAGAACCAACTGGTGGAACGGTACCATTCGGTCGAGGTACGTGAAAAGAAGGTGGAGGCATACTCGCAGTACATCTCCAAGTAGTCTCCACCAAGATGGCGGACCTGGAACTCTTCTGCCAGTTGGTCTCCAAGTGGCAGGCAGCCATGGCAGGGGCCGTTCAATATGCCGTCCAACACGGCTACCAAATGCTGGCAGGTGTGATGCCCCCTTGCCCCTAGCTCCTGTGCACCCCTTCTGCCTTTTCCCCAAGTTCCAGGGGGCAGGCCCAAAGACTGAGTAGATAAGTTTCCTTTCTAGTTTAAAATGTTTGGTTTGTGTTTTATAATGTTGTTGTTGTTTTGTTAATAAAAGTTATATTCGTTGTTATTGTTATGAGCTTTGTTTGACCTGCCAATCTTTTATCCCTATGTGCTAAAGTTCTGGCTGGCAGGTGGCAGAATCTCATACAGCTTGTCGATCCCTACCAGCAGCACCTACCACCACTAGTGTAGTTAAGGTATTAACCCAAATATGTGCCAGGCAGCAGCAGGGTCTCAACTTGCAGAGAGCCCCCCAGGAGGGGCAGGGTTGTGTCTGTGTGGGTGTGCCAGAGAGAAAGAGATACAGGCTCTTTTGGCAGTGGTCATCCACGGGTGGGTGCGGAGGAGTAGGCTGGAGCAGGCTTTGAGCTTGGTGGCAGCCTGGGCAGGCAGACAGACACCTTGGCATGAGAGGCAGAAAGGCAGGCTGAGGCAGACTTTGAGCTAGGCAGCAACCTGGGCGGGCAGACAGGCACCTTGGCATGAGAGGCAGTAGGGAAGGTAGGCTGGGACCTTGGCAGGGCACTCATATAGGCTGGCAAAGACTGTGCAGCACGTGCAAGAGAGAGAGAGAGAGAGTCACATACTTAGGTGGGCCAAGATCATCTAGCCAGAGGCCAGCTGGCAGGCTTACAGTTTGTTTCCCAATGCCACCCTGCATCATGAGGTCAGTCAGATAAGGTGGCCGAGGCCATCTAGTATGAGAGAGAGAGAGGGTGCCAGGCATTGTGAGGGAGGGACAGCACCTCAGCAGCACAGCAGCAGTAGTACTAGACCAGATTGAGGAGGAGGAACCCTGTCCCAAGACTGCCCCTGGCATGGGATGGCATGTGCCACTGCACCATCAATCCTTGTCTAGGGGCAGCTCATGGAATCCGAGCAGTGGAAGGTTCACCTTTAAGAAGAGCAACTGCTCCATCAACTTGGCCCCCAGTCTCAGGCAGTGTGGGAAGCAAATGTCTCCTGCCATGGAGAACACCCACTCGCTGGGGACACTGGTTGGTGGGCAGGACAGGATACGCTTGGCCACTTTCGACGGCCGGCTGCATGTTGGCCTTGCCGGCCCAGTAGGCCAAGGGATGACTGCTGGGATCGATACAGAGGTCCTCCTCTAGGTAGGTCTCCATGGCTGCTGAGGCTCCGTTGTACTCCCTCTCGTAGCTCTGCCTGGGCACCACCCCCACCACTGCCCTCAGCCACGCTGCCTGCCCTATTGTGCATGGTGCCATGCTCCCCAGAGTGGCCTGCACATTGGCAGCAGAATCAGAAGCAGCTCTGCCTATAGGGGTGCTGCTACTGGCACTGCTACCGCTAGGGCTGGGGGCAGGGATAGACCCAGCTGGCTGAGAGGAGTGGCTGCTCCCACTACCACCATCCCCAGGGGTGTCCTGCTGCATAGCCTGCTCTGCCTCCCGGACCCTGTCCACCAGCGCACCCTTCCAGAGGCCACAGAACACTGTCTGGCGTGCCATGCTGCCCTTGACCCTGGGGTCCAGCATGGTTGCCAGGACATATTGCTCCTGCTGCAGGAGCTTGCCAAAATGTACCCTCAGCCCTGCCTTCAGCTTCCACGCTAGGTCAAGTGCCTCATCAGCCAGCTCCCTGCCCTCAGGACCACAATCCCGCCCCTCGAGAATCTTGTCCAGGCTCCTGTGGAGAGGAGACTATGGACCAGGGGGGTCACCTGGCTGAGGGTGGCGGTGGAGCTGCTCACGGTCTCTGTCTTGACCAGGAACAGTCTCAGGACGAAGACCATGAGAGCCAGGATCTCCCATTCCACCCCATTAAACCCTTGAGGTGCCCTGCTGTCCATCACCAGTTGAACCTGATACAAGGCGGCTTTCTGATCAAGAAGCCGCTCGAGCATCAGGAAGATAGAATTCCAACCGGTGGCCACATCCTGGATGAGCTGGTGCCCTGGGGAGCCTTGCTCGGCCTGCTTCTCCAGGAGGAGCTCGGTGCCCTTCACACTCCGGTTGAAGAACCCTGCCAGCTTCCTCCCCTGATCGATCAGGGAGTTAAGGGTGCCTTCCCTTATCCCCCAAGCCCAGAGAATCCCTGACCACCGGGTGAAGAGTGTGTGCGAGGCAAGGGATGCTGGTGAAGCCCCCGTCATGGACTGCCTTCAGTATATTGGCCACGTTGTCTGTCACCACACACCCCTTGGTGAAGGCCGCACCTGGCGTGACCCACTCCCTCACCATGGTGGCCAGGGTTGCCTCGATGTTACTTGAGGTGTGGGGGCTGTCCATGGCTTCTGCCTGAAGCAGGGCCCACATATACCCTGCTTTGGGACCCCTCCTGCCACTCCCCAAAGCTGCCTCCGCTGGGTCCTGACACCAGTGCGTCGTTACCACCAGGTAGGCATACTGGGCGTTCATGGAAGAACGCAGGTCAGTGGTGAAGTGGACAGTAGCCCCCCAGTCCCTACCAGCTGCTACCTCACCTGCTCCTTCAAAACCCTGTACAGGTCGGGCACCACATTCCAACTCAGGGTGGTGCAGGATGGCAGCTTAAACTGGGGGGCCAGGAACCCAACCAGTCGCTTGAAGTCCATGTCTTCTAGATTGGAGAAGGGCTGCACATCCAGCGCAAACACTCAGGGACCGCCTCACCCTCCATAACTCAGGACGGACTCTCTGGTTCACCGGGGGTGCCTTTTTGGAGGTCCCCCATGTAAAGCAGGGGGCTACAATGGAGAGGGCGTTCTCGGTGACTGGGCCCCAGTTGTGGAACTCCCTCCCAGAGGAAGCACAACTGGGCCCAAGTCTGCTGGCCTTCCGTTGGACCTGTAAGGCATGGCTGTTCTCCCAGGCCTTCGGAGGCAGGGAGGGGAGGGTGGGCTAAATTTCTGAATGGAGATTTTAACATTGTTTTAATAATATTTGTGTATTAGAGCCCGCCTCCATCACCACCATTACCGGCCCATGCCCAGTCATGGCCGGCCCCGACGGGTGCCCCCGGGGGACACACAGCAAGGGTGGAGCCCAACTACCTGGTGCCTTAGGCGGGGATACACCCCCGCAGGCGCAGCAAAGTGACGCTGCAGCAGGGCCTTCCAGGGAGTTGCATCGCTCTGCGTGCATATGCACGCAGGGGGGCGGGGTCACCCAAATATAGGGAGAGACCAAAGAGCACAGCGTTGCCGGTGATCAGCGACGCTGTGATACTGGCCCCCTTGTGTGTGGATTAGCTGTAGAGTGAATCTAGAAGCCAGAAGCTGTGAGAGTGTGTGAACGAGTGGAGAGCTGAGTGGAGAGTGGTAAGGTAATACTTTATTGAGTAACCAAAAGGTCATTTCAAGCACACATGAGCCTGAGAAGAAAAACTTAAAGAAAACAATTAATACAAAACAATTGATAAAATCAAAAGAAAAGGATAAAACAACAAATCAACAAACTTTAGCAAACGAAATCTGGCTAGTATACAACATCCAAATGAGGAAACAATAAATAAAATATATATATAAAAGGTAATCATCCTAAACTTGCCATTGGCATTACAAAGTTAATAGTTGGCACCATTTAATGTCAAGGACACCAGCAAAGAAAGAGGCCAATGGCCATAGACCTGGAGAGACAAATATCCTTGGCACAGAGCAACTGAGCCAATACAATATCATAGTTTGCAGGAGAATGGTTATAGAGAAACTGATCCAAGAACTTTTCTCTCAAATCGATGTAAGCCGAGCAAATAAATACGACATGCTCAAGAGTTTCCACCTGCCCAAGAGAACAGTTCAAGCATAGCCTAGATTCCCTTGGCAAGCCAAAATACCTACTGCTGAGAATAGTGGAGGGTAATGAACTAAATCGAAACAGGAAAACATGTTTTTTACGCCAATCTGTCCAAAGACAGAAACTCGGGCAAGGGTTTATCTTAGCATAAAAGGGAGCCACTCTTTGATTAGACAGGGCTGATAACTCGTTTTGTCTTTCTTGGTCACGAATTCTCAGTTTAACCAACAGCAAAGCACTCTTAAGATTGCAAGAAAGAAAAAAGGACCTGGAGAAGCCTAAAAGCCTTCTTTTTCAATTGCCAGGCACCAGGGTGAGTGGAGAGTGAGTGTGTGTGCGAGCAGAGGTAAGAGTGATGTGGTTGTAAGGTGTGGTTCCACTATATCCTTCCCTTCTTGTGCGGGTCCGTCCTTCCATGTGTACCAAAGTTGTGAGTACTCTTGTTCCCTCCGCTTCATTCCTGGTTGTACCCTGCTTCCCTCACCACTCCTGCACCTTCTCCCTGTTCCCAGAGCACTGTGTGGGTGAGTGGGGGTGCAATAGAGGGTTACGGGTGTGGTGCATGGTGTGTGAGCAAGGGGGCACGCTCAGGGCCTTGGGGTTCCTGTTACCCCTGTGATGATCTGGCCTTCTCTCCTACTGGAGTAAACGGGCCAAATAAGAAACTGAGGGGTTGTTTATCCCTGCATTTAGAGCTAAGCCCCCTAGAGTGCAAGAAGTGTGTTGGGTGCCAGTGGCGTGATCCCTGGGATCATCTGCCCACACCAGCTTAAAATTTGCCCAGACAGAGTGTTTTTGCCTCCCTCCTGCCTTCTGGCCCACCCCAGGTGACGCACTGCTGCCAGTGCTGCTGGGAGGGGCAGAACTTGGTGGCAACGGCGACACAGCTCTGGGAGGAGGGACAGCCATTGCCTCAGATCCAGATATCTCCTCTGTAGCACTAGTGTCAAGTTCTGCCTCACTGTCCTCAATTACTGTGATGTCCTGGAAAGGGGAGTACTGGGACCCTGAGGCTTGACTGCCCGCCATGCTGCTGACACTCCCTGTGCCCCCCTCTATAGCTGCTGCTGCTACTCCTCTCCCTACTGCCATTACCCTGGGATCGGGCCCTGCCTCTAGCAGTCAGGGTGGGATCCACCAGCTCTGGACCGCTGGGGATCGCCTCAACAATGGGGGACATCGGTGGCCCTGGAGGAACATCGGAAGCAACAGCACCTGCTCCAGCAGCAGCAGAGACAGACACAGCCTCATGTCCTGCAGGCCTTCCAGTGCCCTGCGTGGCAGTGGAGGGCACTGCCAGGAGGTGACGCTGAGCCGCTGAAGCCCCATTGCCTGTCTTACAGGCAGCAGACCGGTCTCGCCTACTTCCCTTCTCCATGTCTTCAAACTCAAACACACACAAAGATTTTATACATTTTTTTTTTACTCTATTTTAAAAATAATATTATATATAGCTATCTCTACACTAAATCTAACTGCTATTAACTATTCTAAAACCTATTGAACTAAATGGAATATCCTAATAACTACAAAGGCCTTGTCATACAAACACACTATAAACCAAGTATCTCTATCTATCTCTATAACTAAGCTAACTACCATGTGTATATCTGCCTAGTAACTATCTATCCAATATCTATCTATCTATCTATCTATACATTACTACACAGGGGAAAACACAAAGAACACAGGGACTGGTACAAAACTGAAATGAAAATCTAATAATAATCCTACTCTAAATAAATCCAAAACTTAAAACAGGGGAAGGGAATCAGGGATGGAATAAGAGGGAAAGGGAAAGGATTCAATGGAGGGGGGAGGAAGGGAGGAAGATTGAACACAGGGAGGAGTAAAAACAAAAAACAACACCTAAATCTATCTAATACAATCTAAATAAATGATAATATGGAGGTAAATGGGTTGGATGGGTGAAATAGGAGGAGGATGGCAATGGATTGGGGAGCTGAGAGGTACAAAACTGCTGAGAGAGGGAGCCTTCCGAAAATGCCTGCTGTCAGGAACAGTGACTAGCTCAGAAGGTATTGGGAAGGGGGAAGGGCAATGAGTTTTGTTACTTGCTGCGCCCACCTCACTGCAAGCCCCATTGCCTCCATGCAGCCTAGCCTGTGGTCAATCGCAGACTGCGAAGCCAGTGGTCTGAGGAGAAAAGGGATGGTGATTGGGCAGGCTGACTGCTACTCCAAGCCTCTCCATCCCTGGAAGTCTGCTCCTCAGCAGACACACACACACACACACACACACACACACACACCGTGCCTGCCTGTGTCAGGCAGTGGTCACCAACTGGCAGTGGTCAGGTCACTGGTCATGGTCAGCCCGAACCACCCAAACTCGATCTGAACTGACCGAACTGTTTGGTCATTTCAAAGTTCGAAATCAGGTTCAGTTTGGTCGTCCGAACGGACTGAGTTCGGACCAAACTCCGAACTTCCAAAACACGTTAGCACATCCCTACTGCCTGGGTCACAGATCCACCTGTTGTGTGCCACTCACCGACTGAATGTTTTCAGATGGACAGTTATCCTGGGAGAAGAGCATCATCACCAGGATAGTTTGTCCATCTAAACACTGTCAACAGTGATTATTATCCCAGAATAACAAAAAATATCAGGGTGCTATAAAACCCCAATCACTGGGGTTTAAACAGCCAGTTGTTAAACTATCCTGAGATAGAATGACATATCCCAGGATAGTCAACTATTCTGGTGATTAGCACCACAGAGTCTAATAGCAAGGTATGTGCTCAGAAATGCTTAGAATACTCAGCTGCACAGAGGATGTGATGTTGCAGAGAAAGGACGTGACATTTGAGTCCCAGAAAACATCGCGCTGAAAAGTACCATGGAATTTTAATTCATCCCAGAGACTCCAATCACAATGTACTGTTCACATGGACTATCCCAGAATTAAGTTATCCCAGGATAAAAGTGTCCGTCTAAACAGGCACCACGTTGTTATCCCAGGATAATAATCACCGGAGATTACTCTAATTATCCTGGGATAGTTTGTCCATCTGAAAACGGCGGCCACTGTTTCCTGCCCTAGGCCAGGGAGGCAATTTGCTCCCATCACATCTGTTTTTATCCATTGATCAAATACTGGATTGAGTAGTGGATTCCTCAAGGTTGATAGCACCAGTCAGAATCCCAGTCACTTCAATGGGCCTTGTGGCTGAGCTGACGACTAGTGCTGGTGCTACCCATTCAGAGGATCACACCGTAAATGCTATCCCCACCCATCCCTTACACATACAAACCCTAGCATTATTCCTTATAAGTAGGGTGGCTATATCTCCCTTTTAAAAGAGGACGTTTATGGAAAAATACATGGACATACGCGGTTGGAAAAGAATGCGCGGCACCGGATCACGCGCACAACTTCCGCTTTCGGTTCATCTAAAACAGCGCCGCGGCTGTTTCGCCGCTCCCGCGCCGGATCTAAGTGCACGTCTAAAAATGGCCTTAGAATATGTTTTTGGAGAATAAAACTGAAGCCTGCTACACTGCTAAAAATATTTTTGCACACATATTTTGATGGGAAGGATGGATAGGGTGTGGGAATGGGTTAGGGAGGCCAGTGGTTTGGACTGTTTTATTCTATTTCCTCCCGGTTGATTGATTTAAGCGGTTTTTATTGTTTATTGTTATGTGAGCTGCCCAGAGTTACCTGTGGCAGGATGGGCGGGGTAGAAAATTTTAAAAATAAATAAATAAACCGAACAACAAAGTTAATGAGCTACTAAATAATCAAGCAACTGAAGAATCCCAATTTGCAAATATCTGTTTTGGTTGCGGATCTTATTCAGAGTTTGGGAGAATTAGTTACCCAGAAGTACGAATATCGTCCATGAATATAAAATCTATTATTCATTTCAGTGGCACTACCTAGAGGCATTTGACCATATTCCTAGATTGTGCCTCCGCATTCTGGAGAGAAACCTAGTGCAAAAGTCTTTTCCTACTGCCCACGCTTCTTTTGAATGGCTAACGTGATCCCCTCTCCAGGCAGAGCACCAACACCCAGGGGGTGGGATGACCTAGACCTAGTTGGGGGAGGCAGGAGAAGGGGGGGGGGGTTGTGTAGTGGAGAGGTTGCTCTCCCAAACCTCTGATTTCCTTTGGTTCAGATTCCCTGAAAAAAGGAGGCTGAAACATAATGCAGTACATCAGTGCATGAGCATTCAGTAATCAGCTATGCACATGCACCCACTCACTTTTCCCGATTGCTCTTTTTGTGTTAAGCGCTTGCCCTTCACATGTCTTCTGCAGGAGAGAAATTTCTCAGCTAATCAGTGCACTAATGAAACAGTTGTTCCATTAATAAAGAAATTGGAAACTGCCAGGGAAAAAAGACGCTTTGAAAATGAACCCTCCTCTTCATCAGAACTCCTGTGCAGCTTAAGTGTCACACAACAGCACTTCATCAAGTGCTTGACTAGTACTTGAGCTTTTGATTTTCTTGTCCCTAGGGTCATAAATCAATTAAAGTTCTGTAGGGGAACTGAATCGGTCATTACTTTTACTTGTTGTGACAATTGTTTGTGTAAATTCAATTTTGTAGTAAACTAGTGAGCTGTTCTGTTTATGTAGCTGAACTTTGGGAAATGATAGAGGCTGCATGCATTCAGCACCACTGCCCCAGAGGCACAGGCCAGGAACTCCTGCACTCCTAAGGAAACCTGCCAGCCTGCTTTACCCCAGAGGGCTGCCCCAGCGGGTGGTAGCTGGTGGGTGGCGCCTGAAGGGCGGCAGCCGTTTTGTGGCCGTTGTGAATCCGGTGCGAGGTCTGCAAGGAACCACCCCCCTGACGACATCCATGCCACACAGCTTCTTCCGATCCCCTCTTCCATCACCGCCGGACACTGCACAAATCGCTCCTGCGACACCCACTGGCCTGATCTGCTGCAGTGACTGTTGGCACCTAGGATGCCTCCCCATATTTCCCTCGCTCCCTCACCCCCTTCTCTCCGTCTCACCCTGCTGCTGGCTCCCCTGCTCTTCCCTCTCCCTCCTCCAACAACCTTTGTCCAACCAGCCTACCCCTTATTCTCGCCTGAGTCTATTCCCGCTCCTCCCCCTCACCCCCTTACCCATTCCCTGCAAGCCCCCCCTCCCCTTCACCATCCCTCATCTGATCCCTGCACACCCAGGCACTCCACCTCTCATTGTGGCTGGATTGAGGCCAGTGCAAGACCCATTCCCTGCAAGTCTCTCCTTCCCCTCCCCCTCTCCAAGCCCTGAAAACCCAGCCGCTCCGCATCCCCCGACCCACTTCTTCCTCGCTGCCTTTCCCAATGCCTGCTAGTCATTCCCCAAATACTTCTGTCTGCCCTCCTCTGCAGACTGCTGCAACTAACCCAATTGTAACCAAGCCAAGCACATGCACCTGAGACTTCGGAGCCGCCTGAATGTTTGTTTGTTTTCTCCCTTGTCTCTCCTACTGTCCCCTCTCTCCCTGTCTCCCCCTCCTTGTCTTTTAGACTGTAAGCCATAGGCAGGGACTGCATCTATTTCTATGTTCTGTAAAGCACCAGGTACATGGCTGGCACTATACAAACGTTTATTATAATAAACCTCTCCCTGAGTCTAAGGTGCTTCTGAATGTGTTCAAAGTCTACTTTCAAGAAGGGTTGGTACAGTAGGCAGCCAGAAAGATTGAAGATTGTTTCCATTGTCCTAAAAGATGGGGACAGATGCGGAGAATTTCTTAGTTTGGCTATGCCTGGAAGCATGTCCAAACTTAAGCCAGGACCAGTGGGGCTCTGGGCCTCAAGGTTAATGCCTGCCACTGAAAGCACACCCAGGACCCCTCTACAGTGTCAGTCATGACTTGAAGTGACAGCATAAGGGCCCTGGGAGCTTGAGGAGAAGCAGCAGCCTGTGTGTTGCTCCAGGGCCCCTCTGGAGCAGCAGTGGTGGCAGCACAGGAGCCCTGGAGCCACTGCTGTTACTTCTGCTGCTCCCGAGACTCCTGCACTCAGGTAAGATCCACCGACTTCCCCATGCCCCCTACCCCAGCCTTGGTCTCCCTGTCCCAGAAACCCTACCCCAATAAGAGACAAAGAAAGAAAAATCTACTTTGTGACAGCTGACTTCAAATATCTAAAAAGCTATCATGTCTCCCCTTAATCTTCTCTTCACTAGGCTAAACATCCCCAGTTTCTTCAACATTTCCTCATAAGACTTGCTTTCCAATTCCTTTATGATCTTTGTTGCCTTCCTCTGAACCTGCTCCAATTTGTCAATGTGCTTCTTTAAATGAGGGGCCCCAAAGTGGACACTATATTCCAGAGTGGAATTGTTATCTCTGCTGACTTGGAGACAATGTTTCTGTTGATGCAGACTAAAACTGCATTCACCTTTTTTTGCAACAACTTCAGTTTTTGAACAACCACAATCCCTAGACCCTTTTCTCATGAGCTGCTGCCAACTCAGATTCCCCGCATCTTATACTAGTGCATTTGGTTTTTCTCCCCCTAAATGCAGAACTTTACATTTATTCGGCTGAATTTTATTTTATTCATTTCAGCCCAGATTTTTCCATCAAGATTTTTCCTTTCTAATTCTA
Organism: Sphenodon punctatus; assembly: GCA_003113815.1. NCBI lineage: Eukaryota > Metazoa > Chordata > Lepidosauria > Sphenodontia > Sphenodontidae > Sphenodon > Sphenodon punctatus. Next base: position 2,492,522 of record QEPC01007237.1, read on the forward strand.
TCTTCCAAGGTGTTAGCTATGCTCCCCAGCTCTTTGAAGAACCCCATCTCACCATGTTCCCACTCCCTCCGAGTCTGTAAATCACTACAGTTTGAACTATAGAACCAGACATTTTACTAGGAGCAATAACAGACTCATCTCCTGTGAACTGGACAAAGAAAATAGAGAAGGATTGCAGATGGCTCACAAAAAGCTTACTTTTCAGCAGGAGTGAAAACCAGCCCTAATCGGTACTGGCATTACACCATTTGGGAAGCCATCATGCCAAAACAGTGAGTGCTACCACAGGTGATGGCAGACCACCACCATCCAAACTCAGTTCAGACTGGGAAGCCGCTTGCAACCCAGTCAGGATCCAGTCTGGACATGGAACAAACATTTGCATGGCCAGGCCAGAGTGAGGGTCGGGGAGCCCATGAATGTGTGGCTGGCCAGCCCCTGCGCTTTGCCCAGTGCCCCACCACCACCACGAAGGGTGGCCATGGTGGTCCCTACCCGAATGGTTCACAGCGGCCTGTAACAAACATTGTAGCCCGCTCTGGGCCAATCAGGCAGACAGTAGCCCGGGCTGAGGTTTCCAGGATCACAGCAGCCGCTACCATGCTCAAGAGAAATCGGGGTAAGCCTTGGCAGGCAGCCAACAAATGTGATGGTGGCCTGTGAGCTAAAGTGAGCCAGAGCAGGTCACCAACATTTGTTAACATCCACTTTGTCAGCTCCTAATAAGGAATACCTGCATGCCACTGGAATCATTGTACATGCTTCTAGCTTAAGTCTATTGCTAAATTTCTCAGTCCCTACTTACAACACTTACAATTTAAAGCAAACAGAATAGCCTCTTAAGCCGACGTTTAAAAAAAAAAGTATATTCCAGAACATCTTTTTAGCATACCGATTATGCAGTACTTCACTAGGCCAAAATTAAACCACAGCTAATTTAATGGGGGAAATTATGGTTCAGGGATCAATTTTGATCAAAGTTCAGATCCAAGCCCATTGCTTGATTTTAACTATCATGTAATACCATGGTTGGGATTTTGGGGATAAGTGGGATGGGGCTTCCAGGTGTCAGCGAGTGAGATTGCCCCTGAAATGAATAGGCATTTCTGTATTGGTAAATATGGTTTGCATTTTTGGATAGCCATCTGAACAATTTCTACACCTAATTGGATAGTCTATTTCAGATACTCTGACTTTTCTGGGGATTTTACTCATTTTGGCTCAGAAATTGATATTCAGAAAAGTTCAGAAAAACTGGAACAAACAACTCAGAAATGTAAAATGAAGATCCCAAAAGAAGTGGGGACAAACAGTGGCTGAAACTAATGCCAAATTCAGTAATGGATATTCCAGATAGTCAAATGTTTAATATTGAGTGCCCTGAAAGAATAGGTTGTCCATGTCACTTGCCAGGAATGGTGGCGTTGTGATCTTTGGAGTAACAAGCGGACAAAACGAGGGGGGAACAGCTCCTTCCCTCGGACCTCCAAACCCCTACCCTATTCTGCTACTCCAAGAAATGGAGGCAGCTCTTCTCACTCAGGGCCTCCTAAAATTTCACACATTGCTATGGATTACAAAATTAATAGAAAAAGCACAGTAAATACAGATCTAAAAGTTTACACAATATTGATGCCATGCAGGTCAAGGGTAAGTGTCTATTTTAGGTAAGAAGACATTGCATGTTTGTGACATTGAGGGAAGACATAGGAAGGTCCCTTGGGAGCTTAGAACATGTCCCTGTAATACATCGGAAAACGAAGACCTTCCCCATTTTCTTTTTAGATGCCCGCTGTATCAGACCTTAAGGGCAGTTTGGCTTGAGCCAATACGGGGGTTTGCCACATATATGCGGGGTCAGGCTGGGATATCTGCTTTGCTTGCCTCCGATGATATGGAAATAGTGAAGGCGGTGGCACTTTTTACCTTATTAGCTATGAGAGAGAGAGTGAACTGGACAGGATGAATTGCCCCAGTATTGATGTTTTTCTTTGCCGTCATACATTTATCCTTGTTAAGGGGGGATTTGTGTTAATTTACTTATTTTTTTGGATATGCGATCATTGACTGGATAATGTTCCCTGCCATGCTTCTTGTTCAGCAGCAGAGAAAACGTGCTGCGTTATTTATAGCTCAAATGTTGTGTGTATTCTCTGCTGTCTGTTGCTTGTTGTTTTTGGTTTTCCTTCTTCTTGTTTTATTGTTTTAAGGCTATGGTGAAAGCTTAAAGCCATAATAAATTAACTAGCATATGTGTGTGATTTCTTTCACTTTTAAAATTTGCTGTTTTAACAGAAGTCACACAGAAGAGAAACCCCGTACATGCCAGGTGTGCAAGGAAAGCTTCAGGAGAAGTTGAGGCACTCAATACACACAATAGAATCCATGCAGGATTAGGCACCATCTTCGGCAAAACTATCTTCAATGGCAAAGCAGTTGAATTTCTCCAAAATTCCCATGTGCAACATCAGACAGACACAGCAGAAGTTTTACTTCTTCCTTTTTCTAAGATTGTGGGTGCTTTTAGACAAGCAGGTCGCCATTACACGACCCACTCGCATGATTTTTCAAAATCCCGCAAGGTGGGATTTAGACAACCCAATAGCTGCAATCAGGTGCATGAAAGGTGGTCACGCATTGTTTGCCGACCACAAATCAAATACCTCACAATTGAGATATTTAATTCGCAGTCAGCAAACAATGCGTGACTGCCTTTCATGTGGCTGATTGCAGCCATCGGCTCATCTAAATCTCACCTTGTGGTATTTTGAAAAACCATGTGAGCGGGTCACGCAATGGCAACCCGCTCGTCTAAAAGCACCCAGAAATAGATCTGGATGGACAGGGGTGGAACTACTGATAATATGCACTATACACTCAGTTTCTTGTGTGCAAAGTCAGGCCACAAATTCATAGTAGAGTACGAGGTAAACAAAGCTCATGGCAATTTAAAGGTTTGAAAAAACATGCAGTACTTAGCAAAAAAAATACCATCAACAAGAAAAAAAGGCCCACTAGAAATACTGAACTATCTAGATTAGGAAAAAACTTGTCATTTTATGTACATTATTTTAATCACTTTTGGCATTTTATGTTCCTCATGTTACACTATTTTTGACAATGTTTCAGAAGTAATGAGCAACAACAATTAGCAGGGGGAAAATGGTAAGTTTCCTCATCATGTGAAAGCAGGTGAATGGTCTGTTTCTGTCAGAAACAGCATTTGCAGCAAATCGTCATTTCAGCACTACCAATGATCCTGTTCACAGCAAGGGAATCTCCCTCTGTTTTGGTTTCCCTTTCCATCCATAAAATTTGATAATAATGCTTGATTTCCCCCCCCCCCCCTCCACCCCGTCCCAAACACATACACACTTATCTGTCTTGTAGCTCTAAAGTGGCAGCTCTGCCAACAAGGTGCTGTCACCCCACACATATACAACACCTCAACTGTGGCCTCCAAGTGCTACCAAAATATAAATACAGTGGCTGTTGCCAGATACAGTAAGTGTAAATACAGTGAGTGTTACACTAAATCTATAAAAAAAAATCCATTGTGCATTGAAGTTTCTGCTGTCATACATAGGGCATTGCTGGTTTTACAGACTTTTTGACCGCTGCATGTTTTCATGGTTACCTGGTGGTCCTCATAGTTCTACCCCACCAGCTGTTGACCAGTAGCTGTCCCTCGATGCAATGGTATCACTTCCAATTAGTGGTCACCATAGGGCATCTTGTTTGATCATAGACCAAGAGTGGGGCAACGGATTTATCTATCTGCAATAGTAGCTGCGTGCAAGAGGCAGCTACATGCTGACCATGACTATGTTTTACGAGATCCCAGTCGGTGTAAAGCATGTAGCACAAAAAGGGTGTTTTCACATGGACACAGGGGTGCACCCCTGCATCTGCCTGCTTGCAGCCCTGCCTGGGTCTATTTTAAACAGATCTGGTGGCTGCCATGGCCCCCAGTCTTCCCATGCAGTGCTCACACCATAGAGTTGCCAAGGTAACCCCCAGCTAACAGTGGGGCCACAGTGGCCATTTGTCAAGCAGACAGACAGCAGTCCCACCTCCAGTCATTGCCCCAGGTTTGGTCTTCCCACTCCACTGGCAGTGCTCCAGGATGTTCCAGAGTATCACTGGCAGGGCTGCCTGGGATCAGGGACAGCCTGCCCCACCTCTGCTCCGGCTGCACATCTGGCGGACTGCCTTTAAATGGATGGCCCGCTAAGGGGTGAGGCAGGGCAGAGGTGAAGCAGCTGTCGCTGTGAAGACACCCAAAGTGTGTTTGGACTAATAGACAAAAAGAGATGACTGTGTTTTTTTAGAGGTGTGCAACATTTTCTATTAGTTATGAAAACAAATGGAGCCCCATTTGTTTTCATTACCAATGTTCTGAAAACAGATGAATAAGAAAATGGTTGTTCGTTTTCATCCCTCCCCACCCCCAAATTTGGAAAAAAATGCACATGTGTAGCACGGCCCTGATGGAACATTTTGCACACGCACAGTGGGGTTTATTTATTTATTAAAAATTACTGCACATGCATGAAATAGCCACCAGACCATCCTGTACATGTTCAGCCTTTTCCAAAATGGTGCTGGCTGCTTTGGTACAATTTTGGAAAAGGGCTGTGCAGTATGGCCCAGTGGCCATTTTGCACATGCACAGTGATTTACATTTTTAATTAAAAAAAAAAAAAAACTGAAAAAAAAAGTAGGAGGAAAAACCAAAGCAAATACATTTTCATATGAGTGACTATTACTCATATGGGGCAGGAATAGGTATTGGGTGGGAGGTTGGTTCTGACGAGGGTAGGGATTTTAGAACATATTTTAATGTTAATTGTTCTAGGTTTTTATTTTGGTACACCACCCTGAGCCTTTTGGAAAGGGTGGATAGGGATGGGTCAGCTCTCCATCTCAGGAAGAGTCAGTTAGGTAATTAGGTCAATTTTCCATCTACACAAATAGTCCTTTCCTAGCCCTTGCAGGGCAGACAATAACCACTTCTGCTAGGGGTATTAGCAAAAATGCCAACTGGCAAAGCAATGAGCCCTTGATGGGGCTGTCAGCCACCTAATAATAAAAAAGATCATTTATTTGCCTTAGGGTCTAGCAACTCAGACCAGGGCTTTAACTTCCTCCCTGCCTCCACAGTTCCACCAGGGTTTGTGGATCTTCTCCTCCCAATAAGCAGGTCCCAAAACAAACTCTAATCAACATAAAGTCCTTCCCCACTGGGATAGATACAGTCCTTGTTTAGGCCCTGTAGGCAACTTCAAATCCTTACACCAGGTCCCAGGGTGCCGGGCACCTCCTGGCTTCAATAACGCAGACAGTCTCTGGCTCTCCTCTGAGCCTTGCAAGTAAACACAAAGTCTCAGGCTCTCTCATGAGTCACTTTAAAAAAGAAAAGTCCCACCTTAGGCTCCCATGGTGTCTGCGTAGACCAAGAATGTGGAATATCTACTGCACAGACCACTCGGGGGGGGGGTGTTGTTAGGCTAGCCAGATTCAGCAGCCTTTTTCCTGGAACTTTTCTCTTTCAGTGCCACTGTGCTCGTTTATAAGCTCCTCCCCTTAATGGGATTGTTTGGAGCGATTACAACCTTCTCCTCAGCCCTTTGCACCTGTAAGCTTGCAGCTGTAGGTTAATTACCTAGTTGCAAATCTGAGTGGCCAGCTGTCTGCACTTTGGGCAGCAGCAACTAACTGACAGCCTGCTTAGCTTTACTAGCTCTAGTGGATGTTTTCTGCTCTTTGGCATCCCCTCTGTTACAGCGGGATATAAGTTTAACTAAACTAACTAACTAAATAACTAAATAAATAAATATTACAAATCTGCCAGATGTCACGCCGACCCCCACAAAGCTGTCTGCTGCTTTTCCAATTGTTCTTTCCACCATTGACAAAAAAAATTAAATCAAACTCATCCAAGTAATCATTATTTACTCTTTACAGACACAGGGTGATGGTTTTGTAATCTGGAGATCTTTCATGAATACGTTTAGGGGCCAGGAAATATTGATTCTTCCCCTGCAGTAAAGAGGGCCAGATGGCAGTAAAGTTTTCAGTGTATTGAGTCACAGAGATGTGAGGGGAATTGTTTGCTTAATTGTCATTTCTATGCAAAAGGAGGGCCACATTTCTCAGCTAAAAATGGCAGCCTTATACACCATGAATTGGCTGAGGTCAAGATACGTTTAGGACATTTGTGCCAGAAAAATGAAAGCTTAAAAGCTGGAGAAATGCAGCTAGAAAGTTGCATCTGTTCAGTTCTGTGGTGTCGTTTTTGAAATATTTTATGAAAACATCCTCATGTGTCTTATCCTCATTTACATGTGACCCCATATCTTCTCCAATTTATCAGTGTTGTCCACAGTGAGGTACCCATGAAGAATCTGAGGGAAAGAGGTAAAGTGAGGCCTCTCTGTGTGGCCTCAATGTGAGGCCTCAAAGTGAGTGCTGTAAAGGCGCGACAGGAGCTCCCTCCCTTTTGTAGCAGGCTCTCATGAATACTTAGTTTGTAGGCTGGGATGCAAGTCTACTGGAGATACGTCCTTTGGGACCTGGGAGTTACACTCACCTTCGCAGGGAGCTGTACCCAGCCTTTTCCCTGTTCCATGGAGGCCCTGCCTAAGCACCCTGTCCAGGTAGGGTTTGTCTGGAAGGAGTAGCACCACGTCACCTCAAGTCACCTCACAACACTTTCTGATGTAACAGTCCCTATAGAGTGCTGTGATGCTCCATAGAGGTGTGGCAACATCTGAAAAGAGAATGGGTGGGAAAAACCCTATGGCCTTCCCACTTATTGAAGCAGCCATCCCCTAAAATCTCTGATTTCTTCAGGTTACTAGGGGCACCCTTGGCTGACCCAGAGAAATAAAGGCTTCCCTGGAGCCCAGAGACTCTGGGTCAAAACCCAGATTGGTGACAACCTTGGGTACAGGTGTGTCTCTTCCTCCTCTAGTCATTTAAGTAGTCAGCTCATTCAGGGCTGTTAGTCTCACTTCACTCCCCTACTGGGCTTCTTCAGCCTACATGAGGCTGCCCTGTGCTGCTTTCAGAGCACTCGGCCACTTCTGCCCATGCCAGCTTCCTTCACCCCCAGGTTGTCCGGTCGGTTTAAAAACACCCCCGCCACATATGCAAGCAGAGTAGGCTGTGGCAGCTCCACAGAAGCCACCTCCCCCCCTGCCCCGTGGCACTCCAGACCATCCCAGAGTGTGCCATGTGGAGCAGACTGACCAAACCCAGGACAACAGCCAAACATGGAGCTGCTGTCCATCTGTTGCGTGGACCCATGATGGAGCTCCACACCTGTCTATCTGTTGTCCCATTCAGCACCAGCTGAGCGCCAGCCTAGAGCATCAGATACTCATCTGGGTAGCACCACGCAGGCGGCCCACAGCTCAGGGAATCTCCCTGTCTGTCTGTTGTGGACACAGACAGGGACGGAAGCAGGCGGACATAGGGGAGGTGCCTCCAGAGCATCTTTGGGGGAAGCCAGGTTCTGCATCCGTCTAAAAGCACCCATTCAGACAGCCTGTGGGGCTCTTCTTTTTAGTGTGCTGTAAGTGGGAGGGGGGTAGGAAGGGGAGAAGCACCACCCTTTCACACCTCTCACACACAAGGGAGCTCTGCTTGCGAAGTGCGGAGAAAGAAAGCCCGTCAGGATAGTGTTTGGGTCTGTTCGTGTGCTTATGCACTCTGAACGTCGACCCCTATCATCATAGGGCACAGAGCTGGGGAAGGGAAGGGGGTCCAAACTCACTACTTGCACTTGCCAGGGGAATGGTAGGGCGGATAAGTGAGGGAGGTGCCTGGTCCACAGGGGAGGGGTCCCAAGGTTCACAATAGGGTTCACGGGCTCGCACACTCCAGGGGGAAAGGGAAGGGATGGTCCCAAGATGGAGGGGAAAAGGCCCAAACGGGCGAGCCCGCAGGCTCTCAGTCGCTCACTCAGTAATCCGGGTCAGGGGGAAAAAGGAGGTCACACATACACAATTATACCAGGAAAGACAGAGACAAGCTCTAACACAAACAGCAAGAAGGGAACAGGGAAAGGGAGGAACAAACAGCAATCAAAAAGAAGGGTAGTCAATTTCACCACTTAGCTCAGGGGCGGCCAGTCTCTCCAGGGTTTGTAGCTCTGTTCACCGGCACTGCTACACTTGCAGTGCCGGCCTTTGTAGTGCTGGCTCCGTGGGGCTCCTCGGCGTCTCGCTCAGTCCTGGAGCCATTTTCCTCACCGCTTTTGCCTCTGGCGCCTCCGGCTGGGGGCGCCTATAACGGAGGCGGCGTTACAATGCTGGTGAGTGGAGTGGGGTTCGCGTGCCTTCGGGGGCCGCCGCACCGGGCAGCAGCTGCGGTGACTGACAGTTGCTTTAACACAGTAGCTTCCCCTCCTGGGTTACCTCAGCCACCTTGAGGAGTCTGTGACTCCAACGCTGTAGCCAATGGGTGAAAACAGACAGGACGCTAACTCCACTTTAACCCCGCTTTAACATTTCTTATGCATGTTTCAGGGATGCATAGGGCACCAATACAGTCCTGCAACATGCATAAAAATGCTAAAATACTGTTAAAGTGGAGTTAGCATCATGTCTGTTTTCACCCTATGCTGCAGGTGCATAGCAAGGCCATGGTAGGCCTGGCTCATGTCCAAATTATGAAGTTTCTGGGGTGGGGCTTACCTTGATGAGGTGAGTTCTCCCACTTCAGGTTGCCACCACTCTAGAGAGGCCCCATATGTGGCAACCTGACTGCAAGCCACCACTGGGTGGGGTTGGGGTTGCATTGGAGCCATTCTGCTGGTGGGCCTTCTGGGAGCTGCTGCCAGTGCTACTTGGAGGGCTACCCCATATCCACTGCTGCTGAGATGCGGGGTGGCCAGGAGCACTGCTTCAGGCCACTACCATGAGTCTCAGGAGCAGGTGGCCTGCAGCAGGACTCATGGGTGACCCACACCCCATGTGCAGTAGTGGTGGCCCTCCTAAGGGGGCTCCCAGACAATCTTGCTTCCATAAAGATATCACTGTGCCACCCAGGCTCTCAGTACCCCTTCTCCTGGAGTGGCAGTAACTCTTCCAGGAAGGAGGCTTGAAGAGCATGTGTGGGCAGAGCTAGCACTCCAGCCCCTCTGACTTGGGTGGGCCCCTTTGCAAGAGGCCTGAGTGCTGCTAGGAAATTTTCAGGGTGAGCAGGGGCAGTGTTCTGGTCTTCCTCCCCAGCCCACTCTGAAATTTTCCTAGCAGCACTAAGTGAAGCAATAAAATTGATAACAAAATAGTCCCTTCACTTTATACATAACATTAGAAACGTGATGTTTGAGATGAGTAGTATGATAAGCGGAACTAAAGAAAGAGAATCAGTTTGCTATGGCCCCTTCTCTCACAGAAACCCATTTTGTTTTTTTTATATATTTGCCTTATCCAATTTTAATGCTCTTATTTAAAGAAAAAAGGACAGAACATGAAATTCTCTGGTTTTATCTGATCCATCATATAAATTAAAATAAGTTTAAAAGCCATCTAATCCACCTCTTTGCCATCAAGCAGGACCAATTATGCCTATACTATTTCTGAAATGTGTGTATAGAATCAATTTTAATTTTAATTTTTTTTTAAATCCAGGGAGAACTGTGCATGTGCCAACCAGAGTAGCTGGGTCTAGATTGAGCTCCTCCCGTGTAGCAAGTAAATCTGCCCTTAAAATCACAATTTTAAGTTGCAAAACCTTAAAATTAAGCAGAGAGAAGACATGGCGCAGAGAGCTAGAACAGAATGGGGGTGGGGGGAAACCTAAAGAAACTGCTTTGGAGAGATATTGCTGGCCGCAGCAGACTGAGGGTATTTTCAGATGTGATGGGGCCAGTATTGGCCCCGCCATGGAATCACCTATAGATCCCCCGCCGGGATCAAAAATGCATGGCCAACAGACATGCCAGCTGATCCCGGCAGGGAATCGGAGAAGGGGATGGGGCTGCACAGCTCAACGTAAGGCCACACAGTCCCCCCCCCATGCTCCCTAGGCTGCCCACCCTCTGGGAGACGGGCAGGCGCCACGGCAAATGCGGCCGCAGCACCCGCCCCCTAGGGCATTCACCACGGCCCGGAATCAGCAGTGGGCACAGTCACTGATTCCAGGCCGTGGTCAGGGGACAGACATTACGATCCCACACTCAACCACAGAGAATTCCCCGTGGTTGAGCGTGGAACCGTAATGTCTGTTGGCCCAAACGTGAGCTTCCCGCTGGGTGTTCACCCCCGTGAATCACGGGTGGGAATCTCTGACCACACAAATGGCGATGGTCCAGGCAGGACTGCCGTTTGCATGGTCAAAGAGATTCCCGCCCATGATTCACGGGGGTGAACATCTGACGGGAATCTCTTGTTGGGCCAACAGACATTACGGTCCCTTGCTCACCATGTGGGCATTCACCGTGGTTGAGCGTGGGATTGTAACATCTGAAAATACCCTGAGAGAGCCGTGGATGGAGAAGCTGACTCAGAGCAGGGGGAAATGGTGGTCGCCAAAGCGGAGGAGCCCCCAAGGAGCAAGAAAACGCAGGAGACAGGTCTGTGGTGGAAATTATATTGGATATGAAAAAGGAGTTGAAGGCTGAAATTAAGAAGCTGTGGCCTTTAGTAGAGGCTGGCACAAAAAAACCTGGAAGTTTTAGATAAAAGAATAGAGGTGACAGAAGATAGAATATCATCATTAGAAGATCAGGCGGTCTCCACGGAAGACCAGTTAATGAAAATACATGAGACAATAGTATTCCTGAACCATAAAACGGAAGACCTGGAGAACAGATCCAGGCGTCATAATGTAAGAATTGTGGGCATCCCAGAAGGGGTTGAAAAAACCAATATGAGGGAGCTGATCTGGGCATTCCTACAAGATCAGTTCCCAGAAGAGCAACACCTTCATGAGGCAGGGATAGAGGGGGCCCACAGAATGGGGAGACCACCTGGAAAAAAATTTCCCAGACCACACACTATATTAGTAAAATTCACCAGCTTTCAAACTAAAGAGGGAGTGCTGAGGAAAGCTAGGCAAAAAAGGAGCTGCTTTATGGCAACAAGATAGTAAAAATCTATCGAGATTATGCAGCAGAAACCATGACCAGAAGAAGAAAGTGGGTTAAATATTTCGGCATGTTACATGAAAGAGGATTAAAACCCATACTGAAGTTTCCTGCCAGAATGTGCATTTCCATAAATGGACAAACAAAGATGTTCTCTGCAACTGAGGAATTTGAGACTTTCCTGCACCTGGCCTCAGGGCAAGGAGAGGAAGCTTAATAGAAGAGGGAGCAGTTGAAAACAACAGAAGAAAGATGCAACAACTGATTTAAAACAATAAAATGCGGGCAGAATAACTAAAGAAACCAGGAGGAGGGTACTGGCTCCAACTTGAAGAGAGATAATGCTTATGGGGGGAGGAAACTTCAGCTACTTTCCTGAGTAAAGGAAAGGAAGACTCTGCAGAGTTCCCTTGTCTGATGAGACATGAGAGTAGGGTGCTGGAGTTTGTTTATGTTGCGGTTTATGTTTATATTTTTGTCTGCAAGTAAAGGCAGACTAGGGGGGTGGGAGGGGCTGAATAACCTCTCAGTTGGGGGGTTGAGGTATAAAATGATAAAATGTACTTGTATGGGAAACAACGTGCTAAGAGGTGAAAGAGTAATGAGGAATTATACTCAGAATAATTTCAATATGCAAAGAAGATGGTATGGGCAGAATATGAAAAGCACTAAGCATATCAATAAGAAGGGGAAAAATAAAAATAAAAATAAAAGAAACTCAAAGACCTGGGTACCAGTATCGGAGGGTTATAAGAAAAAAAGGAAGATGGGAAGATGAATAAGTTAAAAATATTGACTTTAAATGTGCGGGGATTAAATTCACCTGCCAAGCATAGAAGGGTAAGGAATTTATTATTTGATAACGGTATAGATATATTTTATCTACATGAAACATACTTACTGATTGAGGATGTGCCACGATTCGGCAATAAAAATACAGGGGAAATAATGGGTGATTTCAGAAGTGACGCGTTCCAATTCACCACAGTGAATCCCACCCCAGTGTGAACGGATTCGCCGCAGGCTGTGGGGACACGTGCGGCCCCTACAGAAGTGACAGGATCATGACCACCTCCTGGGGGCAATCAGAGAGAACATGGGCCAGGGGAACACAACAGACATGCAGTGGAGACGTGGACTGCGGTTTGAGCCCCAGAATGCACCGTGGCTGGGTTCAACTCCTTCCACTGTGACTGTGGGTTTCCATTCAGAAGTTACTTTTCATTCACCCCTGCCATGGTGACCATTCACCACACTTCTGGACTTCCTCCCACCCTGACCCCACGAAGTGTGGTTAGTTTAATCCTGGGCTGTGTTTGACTGTGGTGAACATCTGGATGCAAGCAAATAGATTGTCACAGCCCAGCCTTGAACCCATGGCCCCTGGGGTGCTGGAGAGCCTGTCCAGCGCCCTGCATCACCTGGTGGGCTTGTGAGGGTGTTGGAGTGTCCCCCTTCTGTTTCCTTTGTGTGCTTGCTCCCTGTGTGTCATGCCCCCTCCCAGCTGTAGTCAGTTACCTTAGTCCCGCCTCCCAGCTTCCTGATTGGCCACAGGAAGTATTTAAGCCTTGGTGTGGCCACAGGAAGCTGGTGGAGCAACGTCTCTTACCCCCTTCCCATTCTTGTTGGTTGTATGTGAGGAGTACTTGTGTTGTATGTGTGAT
>QEPC01007237.1:2517164-2530305 GCA_003113815.1 Sphenodon punctatus
GGTCCTCTCCCACCGGCCCTGGCACCGACTGCACCCCCCCGGGTGCTTGCATGACCTGGGGGTAGGCCCCCCCTCCCGGACCGGACCAGACCTTGTCCCTTGCCCGGGTGGGTGCTGCTGGAGCATCGCTGGACCTGCAGAGGGGCTCCACCAGACCCGCCTGCCCTCCATGTGCCCCCCTGTGACTGTGGGGCCCCCTTCCTCCTCCTCCTCCTCCTGGACCCTCTGTGCTGGGCTCGCTGTGCATTGGGGGCCCCCATCGTGCCTTGTTCCGGGGGTCCGCCCCCCCCCTCTGAGATTGCCTCTGTTGCTGTGGGGGCACCTCTGTGGACTGGGGTGCTGTGGGGGTGGGGGTTGCTGCTGCCTGTGCCTTGCCCCTTGGTGGTGCCCCCACTCGTCCCTCCCGTTGTTCCTCGTGGTGTGTTCCGGGCGCCCCTGCCCCCCCTTCCCGACCTTTCCCTTATGTGTGTGTGTGTGCCCGGGCATGTGGTCGTACAGTGTGTCCCGCTGCGGGTCCGCTGTGTGTGCCAGCTGTCAGCCTGATCTCCCTCTCCCCCCCTTCCTTCCCATTTCCCTTGTGTGGGCGTTCCCTTGTGTGCCTTTTGGCTTCGTTTGCCCTCAGGCAGCCATGTCTGTGTCCCAACCCTGCCCGGTGCCTTGTGGGAGTTTTGCGCCCGGCGGGGGTTCGGCTGCACGTCTGTTGTGCTGCCGCGGCCCACGATGGTTCGGCCTGGTTCCGGCCCGTGGTCCCCTTCCCAGCACATCTATTTGGGTCGTTCTTCCACCCCCGCCCATGGTTGTGCTGCTCACCCCCCCTGGGGGTTCACTGCGGTGAACCGCCCGCCCGTAACGTCTGAAATCACCCACAGTCTGTTTCATGAGCTCTTGAAATGGCTGCAATGTATCTGCATCTGACAGGGTGACAGGGTGACAAATCTACTCAGGGAGACAAATAATTAGAGTTTTTCTGGTAAGCCTGGCTCATCTTAAGGAATGGCATAGGTTAGGTATATTTGTGCAGCTTATCAAGTACCTGGAGCTTTAATAGAGAAGTTGTTTTTAGTTTTAGTTTTATATTTTTACTTTTATTTTTGTATTATAGGTTAATACAGTTGTTTGATGTTTATCTTGTTAACCTTTTTTATGATGTGTATATTGTTGCGATGGCTAGAGCAAAAGCTTTGTCTAATAAACCTGACTTGGATTGCCCGGTAGCAGAACCTGTGGCACAGACAGCATTGGCAGCAGCAGCAGAGATTGGATTTCCCGGTAGAAAAACCCATGCCACAGACAGCAGAGGCAGCATTGGCAGCAGCAGCAGACATTGGATTGCTGGGGAACAGAACCCGTGGCACTGCAGAGGAAGCATTGGCAGCAGACATTGGATTTCCTGGTAGCAGAACCTATGCCAAAGAAGACAGCAGAGGCAGCATTGGCAGCAACAGCAGACATTGGATTGCCATGGCACATAACCCATGGCACAACAGAGGCAGCATTGGCAGCAGCAGTAGACATTGGATTGCCAGGGCACAGAACCCATGGCACAGACAGCAAAGGCAACATTGGCAGCAGTGGTTGGCATTGGATTGCCTGGTAGCCAAACCCATGGCACAGACAGCAGAGGCAGCATTGGCAACAGCAGCAGACATTGGATTTCTGGGGCACAGAACCCATGGCACAGTGGAGGCAGTATTGGAAGCAGCAGCAGACATTGGATTGCCCAGTAGTAGAACCCATGCCACAGACAGCAGAGGTGGCATTAGCAGCAGCAGCGGACATTGGATTGCCTTGGCACAGAACCTGTGGCACAGCAGAGGTGGCACTGGAAGCAGCAGCAGACATTGGATTGCCGGGGCATAGAACCCTTGGCACAGACAGCAGAGGCAGCATTGGCAGCAGCAGCAGACGTTGGATTGCCGGGGCACAGAACCCATGGCACAGACAGCAGAGGCAGCAGTGGCAGACATTGGATTGCCTGGGCACAGAACCTGTGGCACAGCAGAGGTGGCATTGGCAGCAGCAGCAGACATTGGCTTGCCGGGGCACAGAATCTTTGGCACAGACAGCAGAGGTGGCATTGAAAGCAGCAGCAAACATTGGATTGCCAGGGTACAGAATCCATGGCACAGCAGAGGCAGCATTGGCAGCAGCAGCAGCAGACATTGGATTGCCCGGTAGGAGAACCCATGCCACAGACAGCATAGGTGGCATTGACAGCAGCAGCAGACATTGGATTGCCATGGCACAGAACCTGTGGCACAGCAGAGGCAGCATTGGCTGCAGCAGCAGACATTGGATTGCCGTGGCACAGAACCCATGGCAAAGGCAGCAGTGGCAGCCATTGGATTGCCTGGTAGCAGAACCAATGGCACAGACAGCAGAGGTGGCATTGGCAGCAGCAGCAGCGGACATTGGATTGCCAGGGCACAGATCCCGTGGCACAGTAGAGGCAGTATTGTCAGCGGCAGCAGCATACATTGGATTGCCCGGTAGCAGAACCCATACCACAGACAGCAAAGGTGGCATTAGCAGCAGCAGCAGACATTGGATTAATCGGGCACAGAACCCGTGGAACAGCAGAGACGGGAGGAGCTGGGTTTGGCTGTGCACAGCACCCATGGACCCAGGATGGTAGGATTTTCCAGGGAAGAGCTCCCATACAGTAGCAGATGACAGCAGCAGGATTGTGTGGGCACATTTGGATTTGCCAGGGCAGAGCACCCATGGACCAGCTGACAGCAGCAGCGGGATTACAAGGCCAATGGGGCACATCACCTAGGGTTGCCAGGGAAGGCAGACAGGCACCTTAGCATGAAAGGCAGACAGACTGGGGCAGGGCTTCAGCTTTGCTCACAGGATGGGCAGACAGGCACTTTGGCATGAGAATAGGAAGGTAGATTGAGGCAGGCTTTGATCTTGGTCACCTGGGTGGGCGGGCAAACAGGCAGCTTGGCATGAACATGGGAAGGCTGGCTGAGGCAGGGTTTGTCTTGGCCACCTGGGCAGACGGGCAAACAGGCAGTGTGGCATGAGCATCAGAAGGCAGACTGAGGCAGGGTTTGATGTTGGCCACCAGGACGGGTGGGCAGACAGGCAGCGTGGCATGAGCATGGGAAGGCTGGCTGAGGCAGGGTTTGATTTTGGCCACCTGGGCGGGTGGGCAGACAGGCAGCGTGGCATGAGAGGCAGTATGGAAGGCAGGCTGGGACCTTGGCAGGGCACTCAGATAGGCAGGCGAAGACTGTGCAGCGAGGGAGAGAGCCAGTCAGATAGGCAGGCCGAGATCACCTAGCCAGAGGCTGGCTGGCAGGCTTACAGCTTCCCAATGCCACTCTGCATCATGAGATCGGTCAGATAGGCCGGCTGAGGTCAATTAGTCAGAGAGAGAGAGAGGCAGGGGGGTGCCGGGCATTGGGCGGGAGAGACAACATCTCAGCAGCAGCAGCCTATATTGAGGAGGAGCCCAATCCCAAGACTGCCCCTGGCATGGGATGATGATGATTTCAATTTATTAGACTGGCACTAGCTTGCGCAACGGCCACATTACAAACATATCATTAAAAACATTTCCATTGATGGCCTATAAGCCTTGTATAATAGCGAGTAAGAAAAAACAGGAACTTGAGAGACATCATTTCCTCTTTCCTTTACAGGGAAACTTCCATCAATTAAAGCATAAAGTTACATTAGATCAATCCCTCCACACCATAGATAACCATTTACATTCCTCCACCAGATCTCATCCACCAGATTTCATAGAAGACTGTGCAGCGAGAGAGAGACCCAGTCAGTTAGGCAGGCCGAGATCATCTAGTCAGAGGCCAGCTGGCAGACTTACAGCTTCCCAATGCCACCCAGCATCATGAGGTCAGTCAGCTAGGCTGGCCGAGGCTGTCTAGTGAGAGAGAGAGAGAGAGAAGGGGGGGTGCCGGGCATCGGGAGGGAGAGACAACACCTCAGCAGCAGCAGCCCAGATTGAAGAGGAGCCCCGTCCCAAGCATGGGATGGCGTGTGCCACTGCATCATCAACACATGTCCAGGGGCAGCTCGGGGAATGCCAGCAGCGGAAGGTTCACCTTAAGGAACAACAAGTGCTCCATCAACTTGGCCCCCAGTCTCAGGCAGTGCAGCGAGCAAATGTCCCCCGCCATGAAGAACACCCGCTCGCTTGGGACATTTGTTGGTGGGCAGGACAAGAGACCCTTGGCCACTTTGGATAGGGACAGCCACACATTGGTCTTGCCAGCCCAGTAGGCCAAGGGATCGCTGCTCGGTTCAATGTATGGCTCCTCCTACAGGTAGTTCTCCACTGCTGCTGAGGTGCTGTTGTACTCCCTCATGTAACTCTGCCTGGGTACCACCTCCACCACTGCCCTCAACCATGCTGCCTGCCCTGCTGTGCACGAGCCAATGCTCTCCAGTGTGCCCTGCACATACGAGCTGCTGCTGCTCGCAATAGGGGTGCTGCTGCTGTTCAGTCAGCTGCTGGTGCTGCTACTGCTAGTGCTGGGGGCAGGGATGATAGACTCCGCTGGCTGAAAGGGGTGGCTGCTCCCACTCCCACCATCCCCAGGGGCATTCAGCTGCTGCTGCCATGCACTCTCCAGAGCCCTCTCTTCCTGCCGGACCTTCTCCACCATGTCATCCTTCCAGTGCCCATAGAGCACTGTCTGGCCTGCCATGCTGCCCTTGACCCTAGGGTCCAGTATGGTTGCCAAAATGTATTTCGCTCACTGCAGAAGCTCATCGAAGGTCGAAGCACACCTTCAGCCCTGCCTTCAGCTGCTGCACCAGATCAACCACCTCATCTGCCAACATCCTGCCCTGAGGGCCACAATCCCACCCCTGGAGAATCTCCTCCAGCCTCCTCAGGAGACTCTGGACCAGAGGTATCACCTGGCTGATGGTGGCATTGGAGGAGCTGATGGTTTCTGTCACAGCCAGGAACAGTCTGAGGATGAAGACTGTGTGAGCCAGTATCACCCATTCCGCTCCATCATACCCTGGAGGTGCCCCGCTGTCCGTCACCAGTTTCACCTGATGCAAGGCGACTTTCTGCTTGAGAAGCTGCTCAAGCACCAGGAAGGTCAAATTCCACTTGGTGGACACATCCTGCACCAGCTGGTGCACTGGGGAGCCTTGCTCGGCCTGCTTTGCCCAGAGGAGGTTCCTGCCCTTCATGCTCCGGTTAAAGAAGCCAGCCAGCTACCTCCCCGGCTTGTTCAGGGAGCTAAGGGTGCCTGCCCCAATACCCTTCTCCCCCAAGCCCAGAGCATCCCTGACCACTAGGTGAAGGATGTGTGCAGCGCAAGGGATGCTGGTGAAGTCCCCCTCATGGACTGCCCTCAATACGTTGGCCGCGTTGTCCATCACCACACACCCCTTGATGAAGGGTGCACCTGGCGTGACCCACTCCCTCACCATGGCGGTCAGGGCTTACTTGATGTTCCGAGCGGTGTGGGGGCCATCCATGACTTCTGTTTGAAGCAGGACCCACCTATAGCCTGCTCCAGGACCCCTCCTGCCACTGCCAAACACTGCCTCTGGGTCCTGCCACCAGTGCGCCGTCACTGCCATGTAGGCATGCTGCGTGTTCCTACTTGACCACAGGTCTGTGGTGAAGTGGACGGTGGCACCAAGTCAAAACATGTGCTCTATGGCAAAGAACCTCCCCCCACCAGGTAACTGAATCCACTGAGTGGCAACAAACAGATGGAATGAGAGTGCATTGTTCATAGGCACAATGAATGTAAGGAGTCATGTACATCAACAGCGAAAAGTTCCATAAGGACTATTTTGAAGAAAAAGACAAGGAAGACAAAAGGGTTCTTTTTTTTTTTCCTGCCTATGATTGAGTACAGATAAATTCTCCTGGGAATATATTAGGAGCCATTGGCGGGTACACACGTTGGGGTGTCCCAACATTTTGAGAAAGTGCTGGTCTAAAGAGACATTGGGATATATTAACCATGCAGTGTGAGGGGAAATAAGTCACGAATGCCAGCTTGCTTGTCCACTGAAGAAGGGGGTTCTGTCCCCCGAAACGCATTTGGATCTTGTGCATATATGGTTGGTCCACAATGTAATGTGCAGTTTTTCACCACAGCATACAGGATTTTTAAAAAAACTTTATGTGATGCTTTAGGGATTGTACATGCATTGTTAGCCCATATATGGTTGGAGACCCTGTCTGGTCCAGCTTTGTGAGGGGAGTTTCAGGAAGTGATGCCGGGTGATGTGGCGGAAGTCCTGGGGTCTGTTCGGGCCACATGTTGTGAACTTGATCCATGCCCGTTCTGGTTAGTGAAAGCTTCCAGGGAGACGTTGGGGACAGTGCTGGCGAGGATAGTGAATGCGTCCATGCAGCAGGGGAGGCTGTCGCCTAGTCTCAAGGAGGCTGTGGTGCTCCCCCTGCTGAAAAAACCATCGTTGGACGTGGCTGTCCTCACCAGTTACCGACCTGTCTCTAACCTTCCCTTTTTATATTGAACGGGTGGTGGCACTTCAACTCCAGACGCATCTAGACAGCATCGGTTTCCTTGACCCATTTCAATCTGGGTTCCGCCCCGGCTATGGCACCGAGACGGCCTTGGTGGCCTTGGTCGATGATCTCCACTGGGAGATGGATACAGGATGTTCAACATTTCTCATCCTGCTAGATCTCTCAGCCGCTTTTGACACCGTGGACCATGGGATGTTGTTGAGACGTCTGTGGGACCTGGGTGGTCTGGACGGGACCGTTCTTGAATAGTTCCGCTCATTCCTCTCGGGGAGAAGCCAGAGGGTGGTGCTGGGGGAGGAAACATCTTGCCCCTGCGCCTTATCATGTGGCGTTCCGCAGGGTTCCATCCTGTCTCTGTTATTATTTAATGTTTATATGCAGCCCCTGGGGGAGGTCGTGAGGGGGTTTGGGGTGCGTTGTCACCAATATGCTGATGATACTCAGCTGTACCTCTCTTTTTCAGCGGACCCAGACCCTGCTATCTCGGTGCTATCCCAGTGTTTGAAGGCCATGGCGGAATGGATGTGGCAGAGAAGACTGAAGCTCAACCCTGATAAGACAGGGGTGATGGTGGTGGGGAGAGCGAAGGAGGTGTTGGCCACCCTTATTGGGGGGGTTCGCCCTCCTGTAGCTCAACAGGTACGGAGTCTGGGGGTGGTGCTGGATGCAGACCTCCACCTAGAACGGCAGGTGGAGGCGGTCACAAAGGCTGCCTTTCACCCATTATATCTGGTGCGGAGGCTGCGTCTCTTCGTCTCCAGCCCGGACCTGACCTCCCTCATCCATGCCTTTATCACCTCGAGGGTGGACTATTGCAACGCGCTCTACATGGGGCTTCCCCTGTGTTTGGTCCGGAGGCTGCAGCTAGTGCAGAATGCTGTGGCCCGTCTCCTTTCGGGGACGGGTCGCCGGGAGCACGTAACACCAGTGCTCCAGGCTCTGCACTGGTTGCTGATAGTGTACCGAGCCAGATTCAAGATGTTGGTATTGATTTACAAAGCCCTGCATGGTCTCGACCCCTCATACCTCAGGGACCGCCTCACCCTCCGCGCTCCGGAGCGACTCCTGCAGTCTGCCAGGGGTGCCTTCCTGGAGGTCCCCCACATTAAGCAGGGGGCCACAATGGAGAGGGCATTCTCGGTGGCTGAGCGGCATCTCTGGAACTCCCTGCCGGAGGAGGCCCGCCTGGCCCCAAGCCTTTTAGTATTTCGGCAAAGATGCAAGACCTGGTTGTTCACCCGGGCCTTTGGGGCGGGGCAGTGGGTAGTTGGGTTTTATTCCCCCTACCCCCAGTAATTTATGGCCCAAGCCCTGTTTATATGCTGTGTTATATGTTTTTAATTGTTAGATATGCCATTTTAGGTATTGCATTGTTTTTATGATATTTTATGATTGTAAGCCACCCCGAGCTGGGTTCAGGATGGGGTGGGGTATAAATTTAATAAAATAAATTAAAATAAATATATTGTACTGCTGCATTTTCAAGTATATTGTATGCCTGTATAGGTGCACTTTTACAATTGTATATTTTGTATGGTATCTATACAGCTTGCCTTTTATTTGTACGTTGTATCAAAATTTGGCATTGCTCCCTTTTCCCTCTGTTTGTTGCCACTCAGATGGTGGCACTCCCAGCCCTTGCCAGCTGCTCCCTCACCCGCTCCTTTAAAGCCCGGCACAGGGCTGGCAGCACCTGCCAACTCAGGGTGGTGCGCGAAGGCAGCTTAAACTGGGGGGCCAGGAAGCCAATCAGGTGCCTAAATCCCATGTCCCTGACCACTGAGAAGGGCTGTCCATCCAGCGCTATTGTTTCCCCCAACATGCGCATGGCTTTCAGTTGAAAGCCATGCCACCCTCCAAGTCCTGCAGCTGCCAATGGACTTGAAAGCTGCTCCCACCCCAGCTCCTCCATGCACTGACACTGCTGCTGCCGCTGCTGCTGCTCTCCCCTAGCAGAGATACTGCTCCTCCTTCTAGAGGCAGCTGTTAGAGCAGGATGCTTGCCTGGTGATGGAGGTAGATGACTGGCCGCTGCAGTCGGGAACCCGCTGGCATCCACCTCTCCTGCCTGCCTGCTTAGCAGCACAGTGCTGTGGCATTCCTTGAGGTGCCTCACCGTTGCAGTTGTGCCAAGGTTGGTGAGCACCTGCCCACGCTTCACCACCTTCTGGCACAAACTGCACTGCACCTCCCTGGGATCATCTGCCCGCACCAACTTAAAATGTGCCCAAACAGAGGATTTTTTGCCCCCTCCTGCCTTCTGGCCCACACTAGGTGACACACCTCTGACAGCACTTCTACGAGGGGCAGAACATGGTGGTGACACAGCTCTTGGAGGGACAGCCATCGCCTCAGCACCAGGACTAGTGTCTGCCTTGCTGTCCCCAATCAGAGTGATGCCCTGCGAAGGGGAGTACTGGGACCCTGAGGCTGATCAACTTCCCACTGTGCTGCTGCCACTCTCCCTGTGCCCCCTATAGCTGCTGCTGCTGCTGCTGCTCCTCTTCCTGATGCCATTGCCTGGGGATTGGTCTCTGCCTGTAGCAGCCGAGGTGGGATCCACCAGCCCTGGACTGCTGGGGATCACCTCAATAATGGGGGTCAGGGAAATTGGTGGCCCTGGAGGAACATCCGACACCGAAGTACCTGCATCTGATCCTGAAGCTACAGCAGAGACAGCCGCAACCTCCTGGAGTGCAGGTCTTCCAGTGCCTTGCATGGCAGTGGAGAACTCTGGTAGGAGGCAACCGCGAACCACACCCCTATTGCCACTGCTGGGAGCCTCTGAAGCCCGACTACTAAAATCAATCCTGTGTTGTTTGGGTCGTGGTGATGGACTCGGGCTGCTGCCACTCCACTGGCACGGCCCCTGCCACCTCTGCCACATGCCCCATTGCCCACCTTACGGGCAGCAAACCGGCTTCTCCTGCTACCCTTCTCCATTTCTCCCACCCAAAGAATGCACAGGACGATTTAGATAGAGAGAGAGAGAGAGAGAGAGAGAGAGAGAGAGAATTTATTCAAATTTGTAATCTAATATTATATATATCTACACTAACTCTAACTGCTATTAACTATTCTAAAACCTATGGAACTAAATGGAATATTATCTAATATCTACAAAGGCCTAGTCCTACAAACACACTATAAAATATTAAAACTGAATCACTACACACTATCTCTGTCTCTATAACTAAGCTAACTCCTACAACTATCGATCTATAGTAGCTATCTAATATCTATCTATCTATACACAGGGATGGGGGGGGCATCTCTCAACAAACAATACAGGAAGGGGTACAAAACTGAAATGAAACCTAAATCAATCTAATGCTACTCTAAATAAATCCAAAAACAGGGGAAGGGAATCAGGGATGGAATATATACAGGGAGGAGGGAAGGATTCAATAGAGGGTAGGGAGAAAGAACACAGGAAGGGGTAAAAAATAAAAACAACACCTAAATCTATCTAATATAAACTAAATAAATGAAACTACAGAGGTAAATGTGTGGAAATGGGTAAAATAGGAGGAGGATGGCAATGGATTGAGAGGAACACAAACTGCTGGGAGAGGGAGACTTCTGAAAACACCTGCTCACAGGATCAGTGGCTAGCTCAGAAGGAGTTGGAAGGGTGGGAGGGCAATTACTTTTGTTACTTGCTGCACCTGCCTTACCACAAGCCCCATTGGCTCCGTGCAGCCTAGCCTGTGGCCAATCACAGACTACGAAGATATGAAATACTATCCCTCTGAGGAAACGAGGGGTAGTGATTGGGCAGGCTGGCTGCTAGTCCAAGCCTCTCCACCCCTGGTGCCAGGAAGTCTACTCCTCAGCTGCCCCCCCTCCCTGGGCCTGCCAGCCCTGTTTTTCCAGGCCAAACGCACCCGAACTCATCTGAACGCAGCCGCATTGTTCGGGGCTTCGGGCGTTCAGTTCAGCCATCTGAATGGTCCAAGTTTGGACTGAACACCGAACGTCCAAACTGCGTTCACGCATCCCTAGATCTTAGCCAGCCTGGCCTCCAGGGTCTGTTGCTTCTTGCTGCCAGTGCCACCTGTGCCTTGTGCAAGCACGCAGTATGACCGCTCCAGAAGTGCTGCTATCAAACATGCAATACACTCAAAATGCAGCCAGCCTATTAAGCACATTATGCCATGAAAAGAGATATATATTATAACCAATTCAGTTGTGCCTCCATAATCAATTCAAGCTGTCCCCACCCCGTAACCAGTTCATTTGTGTCCCCGCCCCCCATATAATTAATTCACACTGCCCCCCACGCATAACCATTTTATTTGAGCCCCCAGGGCAGTGTGAATTAATTATATGGGGCACGCAAATGAACTGGTTATCGGGTGGGGGTTTAAAGACAGTATTCCTGTTAGCAATAACTTCAATAAGAAGTGTTAGTGAAATAGCAGCCATAATAATCTCAGAACCATATTTGCAGATTTTCAAAGATAAAATAGATATTGCTTTGCATCCTAAATTCCTACCTAAGATAGTGTAAGTAAGACAGTTGTGAGAATGTGGCCCTTTTTACACGGGCCTCTCCCAGCCATGAACATGCAGATTTCTGCATGTTCATGGGTGGGGAAACCCCGTGTGAACTATGTGGTTCACGTGCCTCACTTGCACGGAGCAACTGGGGAAAACAGAGGTTACTCCATAGGTGCGGATGAATGGGGAGGGGGGGAGTGGGGATGTGTGTGCAGCTGTGTGCACACCCTGTCCATGCACAGGTGTGCTCAAGGACCCCCCACCCAGTGAAGCCATGTAAAAATGGCCTGTGAGGACCCACTCGAAGAAGAACAGAAGGTTGTTGCCTTGTAAACAAGATTTTTCAAGATGGTGCTTCTCACAACACCCAACCTTCCAGTCCCGCATGGAATTTTCTTATATTTCTAGAAAGGGTTGGAAGGAACTGTCATTCTAAGGGGAGAGTGTTTGTTATACTAGAGGAGCTCGAGACCATCACGTGGTCTATTATTTGAATAGGGTGAGCATGCAGAACCCAGTTGTGAGAATGTTGGGAGTCATCTTGATGAATTTTCTTTACAAGGTAGCAACCTTCTGACCACTCACATGGGGAGGAGTTGTTTATTAATAAACAGTTTTATCTCCCAGATTGGGTGTCCTGGCTACTGCTGCAGCACTACTAACAGGCAGAAGGAGATGAGGGATGCGGACCAGAGCCAGGGAGGGGAGGCAGAATACCTTATTGGGGGAGAAGTTGGATACAGCCTGCCTTCCACCCAGGCAAGTGCAGAGCCTCAGCTGACGGTGGGGCCATGTGCGGTCGCACATGTGGCACATGCCTGGGGCCAGCCCTGCATGCCATGAAGATTTGTTCTAACCATAACAGTAGCTAGCTTGTAGTTTCAAGTCTGGCCTTGGTTTCCTGCACTGTGGGACAGCTTTGCACAGAGGACTTCAGTCCTCCTTTCACTGTTTTAAATCCCATCTCTTCAGTCCAGGTGCAACCTTCTTGAACTTTCCTGAAGTCGATAGACGGGCAACAGTTTACACCAGGGGAGAATATGCTTAGTCACCTGAGTTCAATTCTCATGTACACCAAAGCCTTTGACACTTCTCCAGCAGTGCCTGCTTAAAATGTACGTTTTACTGTCAGATTGGCATAAAGGGGTGGATGTGGACTCGCTCTTTCACAAAACAGTGTGACATAACCACCTGGACAGAGTTGGGTGCCACTAACTGCGCTCACTAAACCATGCACAGAATTGATTAAATCACTAAACACTACATACATTGATGCTGTATCCTCAAGCAGTGAAAGAACGAGCTCAGGGGAAGGGAGCAGAGCTGAGGACATCTACACAATGAGAGGGGACAGATCCATGATCTGGAGCCTCCTCTTCCTGTGCTCACCCCTTCCACTATCTTCTATGCAGCCCTCAGAGCATGTATCCGTTTTCACCCCTGGTAAGGAAAAGGTTCCCCACTGTTGCCTTCGATTTTGATACCATACCCATTCCTATGATATCTGGTATGTACAAACCAATTGAACAAGACCAATTGAAATGCACAGAAAAAATTAGCCTAGCGTCATCCGTCTTGCTATAGCAGCAGTGGCCTTGGCACTGTTCTCAACATCAATATGACTCCCTGGGTTTGAGGGAGCTGAATATCCCAGGTTATTATCCCCAAAATATCCACATTACAGATTGATTGCAATCTCTTTCCTGGCATAGCCACACACACACACACACACAAGGGCTGAAACAAGGTTTTGCAAATACGGGAATTCCCATCAAAATCCCAGTTCCCAATATGATCTCAGTTGAATTGAGAACCTCTCACTCTTGGTAATGTCTCGATTGACATCTCATTGCTTGATTACTGATAATTTGTGAAGATCCCATTTACCACTTTGCTGTTTACTGCTTTGTCATCAATTTCAAATCCCGAGAGGTAATACTGACACACTACCGCATTTCTTCTCTGCACTCCATTTCCCCCTTATACTTCCTTTTCACTCATTGGTTGGGTATTATTATTATTATTATTATTATTATTAACAAACATTTATATAGTGCCAGCAGTGTACCTGGCACTTTACAAAGTAATAAAATAGACACGGTCCCTGCCCCTAGGGCTTACAATCTGAGAGACAGG